>AWUE01012203.1:0-87712 GCA_001974825.2 Corchorus olitorius
GCACGGAGCTGGGTTTTTTTGCGCGGAGCAAGTTTTGTAGCTGCAGGAGCTGGTTTTTGATTTCTTGGGAGAAATGTCTGAGATGCGGAATCTGCTGAAACCTGAGAATGGCCTCCCTTTATATAGGGGACGGTTTGGGCTTGAGCATTTAATGTGATTGCCTTGCTGAGAAAGGCAAAATCCTCCTCCTATGCAGATGACAGCTTTCAGGAAAGTGCAGTGAAGCTTCCTTCTTCTTCTGATTACATCCAACTGCTGGGGAGAGGACTGGACATGCATAAGGGCGCCACTTTGCTAGGATAGGAGACGAAAATCTACATCTTGTGAGCTCTTTATATAGGGAATTTTCCAATCTGTGTTGATTTTCCTTGTGCTTTGATGAAAAATTACTTGGAAAATTTCTTTGTGAGCTCTTGATTGGGAAATGTTTGAATATTTGTGAAATAATGTGATAGCTAAGGAATTCTTAAGTACATTGCATGTATAAAATTGAAAGATTAATTTGCTCCTTTTGGCTTAAAAATTTGAATTTTCAAATTGCACAAAGGCCTCTAGCATATGACTCTTAAGATGCTCATGAAACTATGGGTGATTAGACATTAAATACTTTTCTCTAATCATGGATTTCTTGAGATTTTGAGTCCTTAACAATCATTGTTTGACCATAATATGTTAGCATGGTAAATTGTAGGTCCAATAGATAAAAAATTGTATAATAAAAAAGGAGGGAATTTAATAAACTACTCCGCTGTTTTTGGGAAGTGGAGCACACGGGGTTCGGTATCACAAATATCAACCTTCGCGTCAGTCACGAACCAAAATTATGAGTATGCAAAGCATCTTAATAAACTACTCCTCTGTTTTTTGGAAGTGGAGCACACGGGGTTCGGTATCACAAATATCAACCTTCGCGTCAGTCACGACCCAAAATTATGAGTATGCAAGGCACCTTAAATGCGTAAGTGGTTGAGTAACCGGGGGTTGGTATCACCAATATCAACTTTCGCGTAAAAAGGCCAATTACGCCATAAGGAAACCGAGCCCCACGAAGTGAAATGAAAATGATCAAAAATCTAAGTGTGGGGGTGCTTATTATTCAAAAAGAAAAAGAAAAAGAATAAAGGACTTAGTTTATGCCTAGTAACTCATTGTGATCTAACAATGGTAATAAAGGAGTCATGAATTGAAAGAAATTAGTGCTTGGATGATTGTATTTAGTGATAATTCCATAGCTAAGTGAGTAGCAAAATTGAAGTGTGTTAAGGCCTTGCACTTGTTCACAATGATTTAGCACAAGCCTTATTTAGTGAGTTGGTTAGTAAATCTTATACATGCTTTGTCCTTAATCATTCTTGATGAAATGACATTATTCCATTAATATTCATGTCTTGAAAAGATTGAGGTGCTCATATGGAACTTCCAAGTAATATATTTTTGTGTTTTCAAAATGTCCATTGCTTGACGACAAGCAATAGTTCAAGTGTGGGGGAGTTTGATAAGTGTATTTTATACACTTATAGTAGCATTATGTTTAGGCCAATTCTAATTAAATTGTGTTGAATTTTTGGTGAAAATTGGCATGATATATCTCACACTTTGAATTTATTGTTTTATAGGAAAATAAATGAAAAAAATGATAAAAAGGAAAGCAAATATAGAGGACACACTAGGAGCAGCAAGGTTTCAATTTTGAAACCCCAAGGTTTCTGCCTTTTGAAGAATTCTCCAGGGATTGGATATATGAAACTCCAAGGTTTCAATTTGAAACCCCAAGGTTTCAAGCTTTTGCAAGGACAACTCAAAGTGGCAGCAACTTCAACTTTGAAACCCCAGGGTTTCTACTTGGATATGAGTCGTTTCTAGCAAAGTGAAAAGCACTCCAAGAATTAATCCAAGCCGTCCATTTTCATCATTTGGATAAAAACCAACATGGATCTCATTTTTGGAGGAGGCTTCTCTTTATTTTAGGGCTTTTCTTAGGTGGAGTATAAATAGAATAGGTTAATGAGAGAAAGGGGTCTTTTGGCCACCCTTGTAAATAGATTAAAGTGAGAAAGAGCTTGGAGCTTGGAGACCTCTCATGGAGCTTGGGATTTTCTTCATCAAGCTTGAATTTTCACCATCAAATATCTCTTAGTTTCACTCTCTCAACCTCTCTCTATGTTTATTTTCATATTTTTTTTGTAGTTAGATTTATATTTATCATGTCTTGCTAAAACCCAAGCTAGGGATTGGATTGAAACCTAGTTTGGGGGAAAACATTTGGGATGTTTGAATTGAGTTTTTGATGAACTAATTTTTATGGGTTTTATTTATTTCTCTAGTTATTGTCTATTAAATGCCTTGTTTGGCCATCTTGGTATTTATATTGGTTGGTATTGTGAGGTATCGACGGATGAAGCTTTGCCATAGACCATTAGAGAAATAGACCATTTGATTGTTACTTAGACATAATCAATAATTAATTGGATGGGTAATAGTTGCTTGTGCTTAATGGGTCTTCCAATAGTTTAAGATATCGACGGATAGTTAAGCTTTTGGTTAGATACGATTGTGTAGCTCGACGGAGTGCATAGTTAGGTTAGTGCAATCCCATTGAAACCCCATTGACTCAATTCATGGATTACCAATTTGTTCCTCCCTTAGGCTAGGTGAATTTCCAATTCCTAGTGTTAATTACATTAGATTAAGTAATTTCACTTAGGTAGGATTAGTTTAATTTAGTGTTTAATCAACCTCAAACCAATTCTTTTGATTTTATTTCCTTGTTTGCAATGACTAGTATTAACACAAGTGATAATTAAGACATTGTCTTTGTGGATACGACACTTGGGTTGCACTACGACAATTCCGTGCGCTTGCGGATAGTCTAGAGCTTGTCAGTTAGTAACCTCAATTTTCAAAAAAACAATTACCCTTTGAAAATCTATTATAACCCACGAAAACCCTTGATTTTTATCCATGATATGAATTCCTTTGAGTAAAGGAAATAAAGATGAAGATATAAGCTTATAGAGAGAAGTAATTATAGGATGTGATGAATGGTAAGTGATTAGAACTACTTTAATTATTGTTACTTAATAATAAAGATGCTTGCTAGTTCTTGATATTTTGAATTGAGTGCTCTTATTATTCTTTGTTATTTTGATTTCATAATTGCATTAATCCTTAATATGTGTATGCATTCAAAGTTTTCGAAAGGTTTAAACTAAGATGGAATTTTGATTTGCTTTAGTTTAGAGTCTATCTTATGATTTGTTTTTTATAGTTTTCTACACTAGTTTGCTAGGGACTAGCAAAGGTTTAGTGTGTGGGAAATTATGATCGAGACAAAATAGACCCTATTTTTATGATCATTTTCCTATGATTTTTACAATTTTTATGTGGAATTTAACCTTATTTTGTTAAAATTTGTGTTTTTAGGTCTTGAAGACAAGAAAAGTGGAAACTTGTTGTTTTTCACTAATTTTAGAGCTAAATTGATGACTTTTTACTCAAATATGGACTTAGCAATTTTGAGTATGGATTTGGAGATTCGAAATTCGTTTTTGAAGACTTATTGAAGATAATTTGAAGATTTGAAGATCATTGAAGAATTATCTCAAGAGGCAAGAATTGAAGAATGGAGCTTTAATTGCGAAGGATTGAAGACAAGCCATGAAGAAGTCCGGAAGCTTTGGAATTTTGGATATTTTATATGGGATTATACTCAGCCCATATAAGCTCATAATTGGAATTAAAATCTCAATTTGTGCCTCCTATATCCAAGGAAATATCCAATTCCCGCATATTCCCGCTTCTAGTCCTAACAGGATTAGGATTCAGCGCAGTCTCGGTAGAAAAATCATAACTTTCTTCTTAGATATCCGTTTTAGGACCGCGAGTAGGCTTTGGAAAGCTAACTCCGAGATCTACAAATTTCCTTTGAAGTCCAAGACCCAGTTCTGCCATCTTCAAGCCCAAAAATGAGGTCGAAGTCCCAGAAAATTCCAAGATCCTATTTTGACTAGAATTTTAACTCTAGGAAGACTTTTAAGCTAACACGGAGACCAAGTCAGCCCTAAAAACGTCCTAGAGTCCTATCCTACTTAGAATTGGAATCTTTAGGGTTATTTCCACTATAAATAGCTACCTTAGGTATAGGTTTTTAATGTATGTAGATCTAGAGATTTTATTTTGAAGAATTGTTGAAGATTTGGAGGAGAAAGCCCTAGGAGCCGCCGCCCCCCTCTTCTTCCCATTCATAGATAAGTTTTCTTCTTATTCTTTGGATGCTCACTCAATTCATGAGTGAGTAATCCTTTTCTTTTCTCCAATGTAGAATTTAATTGATCTCTTGACTTATATCATGGTGAGATTTTGTGCTTTTATATGAAAATTAATAGGGTATTTCTTAATATCTCTGCATGAATTTTATGTTGCTTGTTTTGATGGATTGAAGCGCGCACTTTCTTGAGAAATTAAGTAGCATTAGCTAAATTAAAATCTTGAAGGATCTTCGGATTTAATTGTTTGGTAGCAATTGTAAGCGAAGGAGCTTCCTTCCAAGGGATTTAAGAATCTTTGACCAATTTTTAATTGCCCATTGTGCTTGTAAATTACTAGATCTTAATGCTTTATTCTTGAGTAATTATCACACTGGATCAAGAGGTAATTGTTTAAAGAATAAAAGGGATAATTCACACTGGATCAAGAGTTTTATCTAATTAAGGTAATTTAGGATTAAATTCCAAGCAAGCTACCATTGTTTTCATAATTTTTAGATATTAATGATCCATGTTATTATTGTCAAGAGGGATATTAATTCTATGTTGGAGGGTTTTCTTAATTATATTCTCAATTTATTTTCTGCTTTTAATTAATTGTTTTCTTTAATTTTCATGATTACTTTCTTAGATAGTTTTAATTATTAGTTTGATTTGATTTAATTTTACTTTCAAAACCTTCTTTATTTTATTTATTTATTCTAAGAAAAAGAACAATAACTTATCTCTCTGTGGGATCAACCCCTACTTGCCCTAGCTATCTTTAGTTAGTAATTGTTGGGATTTTATTTTTATGATTTGCTGACGACCGATCATTAACCTACATTGTTCTTAAAGTGAAATTTTATATTGAGTATTTTGGTAATGTACCAAACTTTGTCTCAGAAAGCTTAATCACTTATCTTTCATTCCAATTGTCCTATGGCAAATTGCATTCATGCAAAGCGTCGATCATGCATTATGCAATCATCATAAGTATCTATGCACGCCGACCAATGAAGGGCTTTAATTGGGCACTAGTTTGAGGCAATTATAGCCTGGATGTGAGATGTGAAATTCATAAAACTTCGATGGAAGATTCCGGGTTGTTTTGTGCGTTTCATTTCTTATGGGAAAAGTTGTATTGCATTCATATTTAATTTGGTATAATTTATCATGCATCATGACATCACTTGCAATAATTGGAGGTTGGAGTACATTAATAAGGGGGTTTCTAATTCATGGTTCCGTTCTAAAGGTTCCAAGATAGCTCAACATCAGTACTTCACACGGTTAAAAGCTAGAGCAATGGCAGATCAGCGCAGTGAAGAATTTGAGGAATTGAAGCGGGACACGGATGGAATGAAGGAACAATTAAGACAAGCATTGGAAGCAGTAGCCAGACTAACAGCAGCTCGGGAAACCCCGGCAAGGGAAGGAGTGGCTGATGGAAAAGCAACCAGTTCTGATGGAAAAGTCGAGAACCCTAAAAGCAATGGCAAAATGCATGTTAATGCAGCCAATGACACGCCATTAGGATATGTCTATTGTCCCACGACATTCTACTATACTACAGCTCGAGGGGAGGTAAATTTCTCCCTGTAATGAGCTATCATTCAGGTAAATTTCTTTTCAATAAAGAATTAATTATAAATCAATTCTTTCTGGTCTAAATCTAGTCTAAAACCAAGGACATTGCAGAGTACATTATCACCGTAAAATATACCAAAATAAGTTTGTAAGTGAAATAAACATTAAGTCTAGAGTGCTTACCAAAAATATATATATTTAAGGATGAACTGAAGCTTGAATATGTGTAGAGATTGATGTAGAAGAGATTTTAAATGAACTGCTACTACTTTCTAACTCCCTGATTCTGAAGAACAGTAGAAGCTGCATGTATTTTTCCCTCATCAAGACAAAAGAAAGAATCAGTGAACGATCCAAGTGAAAGACAGAATATGAAAATAGAATAATAGAATAGGGACGAACTCACCAAGCAAGTTCCTTGAGCTAGAAATTCATAAGATGCTTGATTTCCTATATTTTCTGAAACACTTATCCAAATAAGATATGTATATAAAGAAGTTAAGAATTCCAAGTCTTTCTTGTATCCCATGGTGTCAAAGCCACTCTTCATCTCCATAGGTTGAATTCTTAAACTTTCATGTCCCATAAAAGGTTTTCTCCTAGCTTCATCTTCAACCTATTTTTCAAAGCCAGTCTTCTTCTATTCAGTTTAATAGGAATGATTTTTTCAGGGCCCGTGCAAGTTATGAAAATAAATCTAAAACGCGGACCCTACATTAAAGTATATATATATTGATTATCTAATAAGAGCTATATTGATATTCCTAATTGTTTAATGATTGTGAATGTTGTTTCTCGCTACGGAAAGAATCTACTCCAAGATGTCGCTTAAGCTCTAGATCAATGTCATAATAAGTTTTCGAGTAATATTGTTTCCAGATATCAAACTGATGGATTTTTTTGTTCATCCGTATCCAAGTCCTGGGCACCAGAGGTTGAAACAAGGTTTTCCTGCCAGTTGCAAAGTAAAGTAGGCATCGATTCCCTAAACCTTTTAGGTACAATATGACCCCAAACTTAGTTGTAGCTTTTGTGGCAGAAAACAGCCATTTACTTTTAGTCCTTGTGCAGAAAATATATTAAAAGGGAAATTACAATACCTGTCAGGGTAAAGAACAGGGGAAACTGTAAGAAGCTCTGCACTGACTAGTTTAATCCATTTCCACTTCCATCACTTGTTTTTGGATTAATCCAAAGAAGATTTTCATTCCATAACCGGTACATAACACATTGTAACAGAAGAAAATCAAAAGCTTGATCCCATTTCCCAAGCAAAGTAGGAAATTGTCAGGCAATTGGATATATAAAGTTCTAAATCAATCAAAGAATAAATGATTGTGAGATGTGTGTGCAACCACATGTATTTTCCATTTTTTAGTTCCTTGATCCAAAGTTATATTAGCTGCAGATATTGGCAATTATGTCAAGTTCTTTGGAATCGCATAAGCTAATATAAATACAATAGTTGAACAACTAAAGCCATAAACACAACCCAATATTTCCAATAGAGTAAGATACATGATAAGTTACAAAATATGATGTAGAAGTGTGAAAACCAACCTTCTTGGCCCTGTCAATGGCTTGATGAGGGTCATCCATCATCTGGTTTCCTTAATCCATTAACTGTTGATTTGTCATTGCTGCAGAATATAGTTTGCGTCTCAGAAACAGTTTAATATGAAGTATATTATGGCACCTTCATTTCCTCTTCAGTATTTAATTTTTATTTAGTTTACCTGTATCAACTTAGAAAATAATGAAGGAAAGTAGAAATTTCTGCCAATCCTAGTTCCTTTCCAGGGCACTTCCTTGTACCTGCTCCAAATATGAGGAAGTAACTTTAAGATTCCAAGCTCATGTCCTGCATTTGGAGAATATAAATGAACGAAAAACATAGGTATGAACGTTCCATCTCAAGAATTGAAGGCTAATTGATCAGGGAAATTTGGAGAACATAAATGAACAAAAAACATAGATTATGTTAGCTTCTGGCTTCTGCTTTTACCTCTAAAATGCATATATACTCCCAAGATAAACAACATAGAACTAATTAATCCCAATGTCTTCCTTAACAGTAAATCATATGTTACCAACTTTGCTACTTCTAAATCTTTTAAGCTAACTAAGAACTCCATAGTGGTCGTAGCCATGGAGAAAGAGAAGCATTCCATAATACCTGACCATAATATTTTCTTCTTATCATGTTACTTGCCCTTTAAACCAAGTAAAAAAAAATTTATAGCTCACCATTCTACCGTAAAGAGTCGATACTGTAGTTCAAACTAAAATAAACCATTAAACTCTGAGAATGACATGAGACAATTTATTGAAGACTCACGGCTGTGATGAGAAAGTATGTGCTGCTCCAAACTATATGCAGCAACCAAGTCTTGATCCAGAAATGCTACGACATGAGTGACCTGCAAAATCTCTCAGCCAATTAATTAAACGGTAAAGTTATTTGCACTACTGTAAGCCATACTACTTTGCTACACTACTTATATCCAACGGTTATTATTCAAATCAAGCCCACATCCAGCGGTTATAAATGGTAGAGTACAAGAGTAGTGTGCTTAAGGGTGGTATGCATAGCCTTTGTCCTTAAATTATTAAAATGATGAGCCAAAAAAAAATATACAAACCAAATTAAATTAAGAAAAGGGAAGGACGCATGTATATGAGAGAGACTGCAACTAACAATGTCTCTTTTGTTCATAGAATTCATATAATTTGTAAAATGATAGAAATTAAAAAAAAAAAAAAAACTAGGAAAACAGAAACTAAGAGAAATAGAAAAAGCCAAAAAATTAAAAGGGGAGAAGAAAAAAAAAGAAAAAAACAATGGTAAATAAATTATTTTTTCTGGCAACAAAAACAAGATCTTTATTTATACTGATCAAAATCAGTAACAATAGATCCAGTCATCCAGAAGACTAAATAGACGAACATAATTATGGAGCACAATTCAAATTGCCTATTTAGAAGTACAAAACAAAAAAATACTAAGGTTGCACAGCCACTCCATCTCTGCTCCATATACTCACTATAGAAGATGGATGATGAAGACGACCATCAACAAAGCAAATCTCTACATATTCGCATATTCTGGATCCTCGTGGAGAGGAGATCAAACGGAATTCTAAGAAATGTAAACGGACACGCCAGTCGACAACGACGGATCAGGGGGATTCTAGTTATGGCCTCGGTGAGGAGGCAACCCTGCCTGATCATCGGTCTTTTGTTGAAACGGTGAGGGGAGTCAAGAAAAGACATGAGCGGGTGGCCGGATTGGGGCTAATGAGGACTCTAGAGATGTTTTGTCTTATGGTGATGCCGATTGCGATGAGGATGAGCAAATGGGAAGTGGCGATGTTGGAATCAGTTTTACAAAGGAAGAGAAGGAAGCCATGCGACGCCCATGGAGGAATGCCTTGATTGTGAAATTATTGGGCAAATTTATGGGTTATAGCTTGTTATCGTCTAAGATTCAACAATTGTGGAAGCTACAAAGGGAGTATCAGATAACTGATTTAGAGCATGATTATTTCATAATTCGGTTTGAAAAGAAGAGTGATTATACTCGGGTATTGGAGGGAGGTCCTTCGATTATCGGAGGCCACTATCTCGCGGTTAGGCAGTGGAGGCCTAAGTTTATGTCGAGCTCTGATAAGATAGATAAGATTGTCGCTTGTGTAAGGTTTCCAAAAATCCCAGTGGAGTATTTCAACTTCATTGCATTGAAGAAAATGGGTGAACGCCTGGGAACGGTTATTAAGATCGATTCTGTCGCTTCAGAAGGTTCAAGAGGACGCTTTGCCCGGGTATGTGTTGAGTTGGATCACACTAAACCGCTTCTGCCTAAAGTGGTGGTTGAGGGAGATTCTGTTAATGTTGAGTATGAGGGTCTTTCGTTGATTTGTTTTGGGTGTGGAATCTTTGGTCACAGGAAGGATGATTGTCTATTGCGTAAAGCTCCGGTGGATACTGTTGAACCACCAGAGGCAGTTCCGGAAACGCCAGTGGAGAAAGAGCCGAAGGATTTAGGACCGTGGATGTTGGTCCAACGTTGCCGGCGTTTCCCTGTGACACCGCGTAACTGGAAGAAAGATGAACGTGCAGAAAAAGGAAATGAGCGGGAATCTAGGCATAATTCTCGCAATGTTAAAGATCCTATAGAGAAGAAATTGGGATCTTCTAAAACGATTTGGAAAGAGACAGATAGGAGCAAATCTCGTCCAAGAGAGATGGCAACTTCTTCATCTAAGTCAACTGTTAAGGATATTTTAAATGTGGAGAAAAAACAGGCGGGTAAGATGGTGTCAACTTTGGGAGATCATGTACAAGGTGAACCATCAACGGGCTTTACTTTTCAGGCTGTGGGATTACAAGATGGGCTGTATGGTGGGCCTAGTGCTAAGAAAGGTAGCAATAAGGGGAATAAAAATGTGGCCCAAACAAAGAACTCATCGCATATTGTGAATGGGAATCAACAGAAAAGGAGAATGGTGGTGATCAATGATTCAGTGATTGATCCGATCACCGACAAATCACACACTCAAAATCTAGTGCCAACAACGTTTGTTGAGTTGTCGGCTGAAGAGACTATAAGTAAGCCTATTCAGGATCAAAGTCGGGTTTGTACAGAGGAAAGAATAGACTCCTCGTTGGGGGTGGAAGATAGTATTGATCCTAATTTGCTTGATAATGTTGGTAATGATGGGGTGGATTGCTCCATGGGGATGGATGATGGCGTTGGCCATCACATGACTTCAAACTCATTTTTATGAAGATTATAGTCTGGAATAGCAGAGATTTGGGGTATGCTAATTTTCGACAAACGGTCAAAGAATTGATCAAGGATCATAAGCCTGATGTTTTATGCTTGGTAGAAACTAAGGCAGAGATGGCTTCAGTTGAAAAAGTAGGTCGATTACTTAAGTTTTCAGGAATGTTTGTTGTTCCAACTGAAGGCTTAGTTTGAGGAAAAGCTTTATTTTGGAAAGCCGAATATATTAATCTTGTTGTTCTTGGTACTACAGAACAATGTGTACATATAGAAATTGAGTTTAATTCAGTTAAACAATTATTTTCCTTTGTTTATGTGAGACTGAATGGAACATGGAAGGATCGTTTATGGGTGGAGGTTCGTAATTTTTCATCTTCAGTGTCTTCTCTGTTGTCTGTATTGGGTGATTTTAATGATTTTGCTACGGCTAGTGAGAAGTGGGGTGGTAGAAATAATACTCAAAATTTGTTCCGTCGTATTGTTAAATTTCGGGAGAGGTGGGTTGTTTGTAAGTTATTGGATATGGATTCTTCGGGTTGTCGTTTTTCATGGGTTAGGAAAATTGGTGGATGGGTTGCTTTGCAGGAGAAATTGGATAGAGTACTCTGGAATGTTCTTGCTTTGCAGGCTAATCCGAATGTTAAAGCTATTATTCTTCCTTGGCTTTGCTCTGATCATCATCCGATCTTATTGGATACAGACGGTGTTCAACTAGGCTCGAATGAAAACAAGCATTTTAGATTTGAAGCAGCTTGGTTGTCTCATCCAGATTTTAAGCAAATGTTTCTCTGCTTGGAGTAAGGGTGAAAGGAAATTCTCTACTGCAATTGAGCATGTTGTCAAGGATGTAAGGGTGTGAAAGAATGAGGTATTTGGCAATATTTATAAACGAAAGAGAATTCTTGTTGCCCGAATCCATGGAATTCAACAAAGTCCTGAATATGGTAGATTTTCTTTTTTACAAGAACTAGAGTCTTGTCTACAACAAGAATACCATGATGTTTTATGGCAAGAGGAAATGTTGTGGCTACAAAAATCTAGACTTGATTGGGTGCAAGCAGGTGAACGTAACACAAAATTTTTTCATTTGTCCACTTTGGTAAGGAGACAGCGAAATAATATTGCTAGTTTGAAGGTGGATGGTTGCTGGATAACAGATCAATGGGAACTAGGTAGAATTGTAGTCGGTTTCTACAAGAATCTGTTTGCAAGACAACAATGTCAAACTTTCGAAGCAGCGTATGATACTCACAGTATCAAAATAACCGAGGAGGAGCAGTATCAGTTGATATGTAGTATTGAAATGGAGGAAGTGAAAGCTGTTGCTTTTTCTATGAAGGGTTTGAAGGCCCCAAGGGTGGATGGTATACAACCTGTGTTCTATCAGCGTAACTGGGAGGTGGTAAAGGACACGTTATTTGCATTTGTAAAATTGGCATGGCATGATAGAAAGGTTGATTAGGAGATTTTGAAAGCTCACATGGTTTTAATTCCGAAAATTCCAAGACCTATCTCAGTTAAGGATTTTCACCCCATTACCCTGCTTAATACTTCTTATAAAATCCTTTCGAAGGTGCTTGTTAATCGGCTGAAACCTATCCTTCAGTGAATTATAGGGCCTTTTCAAAGTAGCTTCCTACTTGGACGGGGTACATCTGATAACACCCTCATTACTCAAGAGGTGGTTCATTCTCTTATGGGAAGGAAGAGTCGAAAAGGTGGCATGATATGTAAAATTGATCTGCATAAAGCCTATGATAGTATTTCTTGGCAATTTTTGAGAGAAGTTTTGGTTTTCTTCCACGTCCTAAGGGATTTGATTGAGCTTATTATGTTCTGTGTTACGAATATTGAGATTGCGGTGATTTGGAATGGGGAAAGTCTTCCAGCTTTTCGGCCTGAGAGAGGACTCAGACAAGGTGATCCTCTTTCGCCGTATCTGTTTATTCTTGTAATGGAGAGATTATCACACATGATTCTTGAACATGTGGAGTTGAAACTTTGGAAACCTATTAAGGTTTCTCAAGCTGGACCTGTTGTCTCCCATTTATTCTTCGCGGATGATTTGATGTTGTTCAATGTCGCGAAGGAAGAGCAGGTAACTGTGGTTAGAGATGTTTTATCTGATTTCTCATTAGCTTCTGGTCTCCATGTTAATCTAGATAAATCAAGTTATGGGTTTCACCAAATGTCCCTCGGCACAATGTTTGAGCAGATTGTGTGAAGTTCCATTAACATCAGAATTGGGAGTTTATTTAGGAGTGCCTATCATTCACGGCCGTGTCACAAAGAATACTTATAAGCATGTGATAGATCAAGTTCTAAACAAGCTGGCCAGTTGGAAAGGGAAAGTCTTGAGCTATGCTGGCAGGAAAACTTTGATTCAATCTACTCTTAATTCTATTTCGATTTACACTATGCAGTCAGCTTTGTTACCGGTGTCGATATGTAACTGTTTGGACCAGTGTAATCGGAATTTTTTGTGGAGTGGAGAGGCTGATAACTCGCATGGGCATTTGGTCTCTTGGGATCACATTTGCCGTCCAAAAGGTAATGGTGGACTCGGGTTGAGGAAAGCTAGAATTTCTAATATAGCTTGGTTGGCCAAGACAAGCTGGAAATTACAGACTCGGGAAAGAAGTTTGTGTACCGAGATTTTTCAGAAAAATATTTGAAGGGGAAGCCATTTATTGATGCAACATCTTCTAGTAGATGATCTTCCACTTGGCGAGGGTTATTACAAACTCGGGAATGTATACGCCGTGGCACCCGATGGCGACTTGGTAACGAGACTAGGATCAAATTTTGGACGGATTGGTGGGTGCATAACAGGCCTTTGATTGAGTTGGTTCAAGGTGATGTGGCTGATGTAGATAGGCAGGCTACTATTTCCTCCTTTTTTTATCATAATGGAGATTGGAAGCTGGATTCGGTAGCTACATTGCTTCCATCTACGGTTATGGATGAGATTCGAGCCACCCCTTTTTTGTATCGGCTTTGGAACGTGATAGATGTGTCTGGGGATGGGATAATCATGGACTTTTTTCTTCGAAAAGTGCATATGGTGCTCTAATGAATTATGATGGGCTGGATGATTGGAAGGGTAAATGTGTGTGGATCTGGAAACTCCCTGTTCCGGGGCGAGTGAGATTATTTTGTTGGCTGTTATTTTTAAATAGTCGAAATACTATGGAGTTACTTCATCGAAAGAGACTTACCATTGGTCCTATGTGTCGATTATGCTCTGGAGGGGTGGAGTCGGCTGAGCATATATTTCGCTCATGCCCGTTTGCACAGCGTATATGGGAGTGTGTTAGCCGACGTTTTGGTATTGCCCTTGATGACTCTCAAATTTTTGGTGATTGGTTGTTTTCAAATGGTACCAACCAGTATAAGGTACGTTGTGGTTTTTATTGGAGTTCCTTTTTTCCTTTATTGCTTTGAGGTTTGTGGAAAGCTCAAGATGAGCTTGTTTTTAATGACAAGGCTCCAGTAGCGGAACAGATTATTTCCTATGCAATGAAGCTCACAAAGGAGGCTGGCCAAGTGTTTTTTCCTAATAAGGAGTTGGTTGGTGCTTCGGGACAATTAGTTAAATGGTATAACCCTCCCGATGGTTGTTTCCTGCTAAATTCGGATGGCTCTCGTCGATATACGGATAATCATGCTTCAGTAGGGGGACTTATTCGAGATGCCTCGGGCAACTGGATAACAGGATTTATGGTGAATATCAGTGTCACAAGCAGCTTGGAGGCAGAACTATGGGGTGTCTGTCAAGGGTTATTGCTTGCCAAGGAGCGGGGTTGTGCCCCTTTGATAGTGGAATTGGATGCAGCGGTAGTGGTACATTTTCTAAAGAACTCTATGAATGATACACATCCTTGTGATACCTTGGTTCGTGATTGTTTAGAGCTTATTAAGGGTGATTGGATAGTGGAGGTTCGTCATATTCTTCATGAGGGTAATAGGTGTGCAGATCGCTTGGCATTGTTGGCAGATGAGGCGGGTTGTGGAGTTACGATGTGCGATGAGCCGCCTGATCAAATCTTATCACTGCTTATTGAAGACCGGATCGGGATCGACATCCCGAGGCAATAGTTCCTGCCATCTCTTTTACTTTCTGGTACTTTTGTAGCAAAAAAAATCAACAAAGCAAATCTCCCTCCTGGCTTGCTTGGTAAACCAGTCAGCTGCAGAATTTGCAAATCTCTTAATGACTCTCAACTCCACAAATGGCATCTCTTCCAGCAATTGACAAATATCCAAGACTATTGGTTTAATCCTCCAATCCATGACTGTATTACTCATGATATTGGAATGGATATTTGAAGAATCTGTCTCGATAATCACCTTTTCCATTTCCAAATGTTTGTAAATAAAATTAAAATGTTTACTATATGATAAATTAGAAAATTACAAATTTGCAAAAAAAAAAGTAAAAATTAAAAAATAAATTTAAAACATGATATTATGATTTGTTATTCACAATACTAAAATTTAAATAAATAACCTCTCCTTACAGAATCTTTAAATCGATACAGATATCGACTCGATATAACATAATACGGATAAGAACCTTAACAAAAATAAATTAAAAATCTATAATTAAAATAAAAAAATACGAAATATATAGAGGAGCAATCCACTTACAACCAAGATTTACTAAAACTTTTTTCAACCATCAACTTAAACTATCATTCAAGATTAAATCAACTTTTTCCTAAATAACTTTCTATTTTCCTAATGTTTTTTTCATCACGCATTTCTCCTCCTCCATCGCTCCAATCCTTCTCAAAAACCCTCTCCAATCAAGTCTCGTCCAGTTTTCTTTTCTCAACCTTCCAGATAAACTTCGAACTAATATGTTGCCTAAGGCAACAATTGGTGGTTTGTATTCCTTCAATCCCTTAGATGTTCAGAATTTTTATCAACATCTTGTGAACAATTTGGTTCCCAATTAATTAAGGTTTACACTTTGTAGTCCAAGGCAAGCATCGACATTACCCATTCATTCAAGTACATTGGGTTCGTAAGAGAGGAGAGATAAGGGAAGTGGAAAGTTTAAGACCTGAAATTATATTGACCAAGTTATTGAACATGGGCCTATTAAGAGAATTTAATCTATCGTCTCTATTGTATTCTTGATTATTAGTATTTGACTTGGTTTAATTTCAACTAGAAATCCTATAAAATTATTTTGTTTATATTGCTATCCCAATTCCTATATCTCCCATTTGATTAACACACACCCATTCCAAAACTATAAGAAAGCTGCCACTAACGACTTTTTTTTTATCAAGAAAGCTGCCACTAACGACTTTTTTTTTATCAGGAGGGTTGAAAGAGAGAAAAGGAGAGAGGATTGAAAGATGTTAATCGCAAATAGAAGAAAACCTTGAGGTTTGGCGTGATGATAGAAAGAGAGAGGACTGCGTGAGAGTAAAATTTTGAGAGAGTGAAGAGAAATTTAGGAAAAGTTGATTTAATCGGTTAATTTAATCAGATCTAATGGTTAAGAAAATGTAAGGTTTACACTGTGGGTAAGTGGATCTCTACTTAAAAAGAAAATTGAATCGTCTTTATAACTAATGAAAATTTCATCCTCCATTGTATCTCCCACCGATTCTTAATATAGTTTCTAAATTTTATTATCTCAAATATTGCAGATCCAATTAAATAGGATTTACCATTGTTAGGGTCAGGGAGCTACTGCGTATTTGGTTATTTCATCAACCATTTTGTCTCCAACTTTACCCGAACTGAAATGTCCATAAGTCCCACCTTTGGAGAATGATGTAAGCATGGGAGAATTCCTGAAGGATTTAGGAAGGACAAAGTATCGACATGGAAGGAGTAGAGAGGAGAAGCGTGTGACTTGAGGGGAAATGTTTAAGAAAGAGGAGATCAGATAGTTTAATCTTGACCCCAAAGTTGTTAATACCGTACCGGTATCGGTAGTACCGGCCGGTATGCTTCGTTTCATTAAAAACCCGGTAGATATACACCTACTATTTCATTTCGGCTTGGATATCGGAAGTTTCGAACTTGTTTCGACTATTTCGGCACTTTTCGAACTGTTTCGGCGAAAAATAATGTTTCGCCGGATTCCACTTTCGAAGAGACCAACCCCAGGGAAACTCCGAATACAGGCCTGAAGCTGTCAGTTTGCTGCTGAGCGCCCTACAAAGACCCATCTTCAGACGCTTCATCAAGAGCTTCCCTGAGCTTGTTCTCATGTATTTTCCGGTTGCCAGTTTGCCTTCTTTTTACCCTTTTAAAAATTATTTACTCAATGGATATTCAATTACTAAATTCTACTAATAAATATAGATATATCATCTATACTAAATATAAAGCCAAGTCCTGAGTTTGTGTCACGAGTTGATTCAGACACAAACTGAATTTATAAAAATTCAAAACAAAATAAAAACTATCCATTTTAATTTAAATAAAACTACTCATTAGAGGATAAATATAAATATTTAAATTTTATTTATATCATCTTAAAAAAACTACCCATTTAAAAAAAATCGTCAAAAACTACTCACATACTGAGTGCTCTGTGTCTTGTATATGTCAATACGAGGCTATCTTTGACTCATTGCCCAATAAAAATGATACTTTAATACTCTTATAAAGACAAAAACATGTTCAATACTACTACAATGGTTTTACTCTGTTTTGTTTTTGTTTTCTCAATCTTTTTGCAACCTTGAATATTACTCCAACTTAACTAGCTTAATTATTACGATTAAAAAAATCTACATAGTTATTTGAATATTGTGATTATAAATCATAGTATAATTCTATATATATATATATTCATATATATTTTAGACATTTATATTTATGTGAAAAATCCGAAATTATATACTGAAACAAGTGAAACCGACACATACCATCTTTTTAAAGAAAACCGAAACGCTATCCGATACGATATTTACAACTTTGCTTGACCCTCTATTTAAGTAAATCTAATCGATTAAAGTGGGTGTAAAACAAAAGTTTTACAGTGGGTGTAAGTGGATTCCTCATCCCTTCAAAATCCCATTTTTCATTTTGAACCCAATTCCCATTTAGGCTCTATCCCTTTGGGCTTCCCTTTTATCTTTTTGGGCTTCTTCATTTTGATATTTGATTTAAGTTTAGGCCATTACTTTGATCTAAGGGTTTATGTTGAGCCTAAAATTCGGTCCATTTGCACAATCTTTTCCTTTTATTAGGCAGTCTTTAAAAAAGGAGACAATCATGAATAAAATAGTTGCTACATTCACTAAGTAGCTGTTTTACATTTACAGAAATCACCAAGGTACATTGCTTTTCTAGGATTAACTAAGGCACGTGACTTTCTACCTCAACCATTAAGCTTCAAATTACCTACAAAGCACATTGCGGAGGTGATTAGTTTTCTTTCAAGGGCTCAAAACAATGAAAAGGAAATTTTAAATGAAGATTAAGCAAGGAACAAAATACTTAACTTAGGGAGGGAGGGGGAACAAGCTTAGATGGTCCCCCTTCTTCTCATTCAAGATGCCACCTAGGAAAACAAAGAGCATTGTTAGCAAGTGGATTAGAGGAATTGGCAACAATTACATGGCAAGAAAACAAAGAGGCATAACAATCAACAGGAGGTTAAATTGAACTTGCCAACAAGTTTTGAAATAGCAGGATTTGTCTCTAAGTCAAAATTCAGTGAAAAGTAGAGCATGACAAGGAAAAACATAGCTCCAATTGACAACCATTAGATCAAGGGACCAAAATAGAAACCATGCCAATCCTATGATCTACATAGCAGGAACAAAACCAAGTTCATTAAACTGTATGAACTTGGAATTGGGATGGTTTGAGAAGGATTTATGATGGCTTCCTTAGTGTGAGTGGGAAATGTTGGACATTTGGACTTTGTACCCATGATGGTCCAGCCCAACAAAAGTGAATTATCTTGTGGTAATTAATCTGAATTAAATTAACAAGTATAATAAGAGATTATAATTTCCTGATAATTCATTTGGAATTTAATCATCATTTATCTAGGAAGTCTTCAATTGGTATACAACCACTTACATATAAGGAAAATTTGTGCACTCTAAACGTGGCTCTTGCTCGTCCCTGTAGTAGAAGTTCACCACGAGTATTGAAAATCAACACCTGTAATTGATTTTGCAACATCTTGGTTTAATTTTCCTTTCTCTTTCACATTTATTTGTTTAAATGATTAAACGTTTTAATCCATGATTTTATGCTTGATAAGGCAAATCTGATTGTATAATTATCAACCTGTACAATTATCACTTCAGCCTGTATTGTATAGCTTTAGCCTTACCCTTTCACCAGATACGTGTATAGTTGTGCATCCTTATCTTGTAAAACCACTTGTATAAATACTCAAGTTTAACATCAATACAAATACCTTTCTGAATCTTTACATGGTATCAAGGCCTCTAGAATTTTAATCAAACCCTCTCACTTTTATTTCTCATCGATCCAAACTCTCACCTTACTTCACAATGTCGATCATTTCAGCCGAAGCCAATGCCTCCACCACTCAAACCGCCACCATCTCTCCCTTTCCTAATATCTTCCAACAAGTCTCTGTCAAGCTTACTCCCACCAATTTCTTGCTTTGGCAAGCTCAAATACGTCCTATAATACAATGTTACAATCTTATTGATCACATTGAAGGTGACAGCAACCCACCAGCGCAGACATTGGCTAATGATCAACCGAATCCGGCCTACCTAAAATGGTTCCAGAAAGATCAGATGGTGCTAGCATGGATTACCTGCTCCTTATCCGAAGGAGTACTCCCTCAAGTGGTCGGATTACCACCGCAAAAAGGGCTTGGGAAAAGCTTGTTGCATCCTTTTCCTCTAGCGCAAAGCCTCAAATACGCCAGATCCGATCTGCCCTCCTCAAAATTGAGCGGAAACAGGAGTCAATCACAACTTACATGCAACGTGCAAAAGGATATTTTGATCAATTGGCAGCTCTAAACAGTCCACTTGATGAAGAACTGCTTGTTGATGCAGTTCTTGGTGGTCTAGGTGAGATTTACCGACCATTCACCAGAGCTTTAGAGGCAAGATTGGAGCCCATTAAATTTGAGAATCTCTACGGTCTGTTGCTTAGCGAGGAAGCTCCTCTTGGAGCCGACCAACCAACAACTCCAATATCACCTTCTGCTCAATTTGCAGCACGACAAGGCTCCCAATCTAGAGGGAGAGGTCGTCGAGGAGGAAAAGGTCGAGGAATGCAAAATCATGCCTCACAAAACTACAACTCGGCAATGCAATCTTATACCCAGGGAGGTAATGTTACTGATGCTCAAAACATTACTTGCTATACTTGCAATGGATTTTGACGCTCTGCTCCACAATACCCGACACCCAAACCTGCAAACAATCGAAACACCTCAACCATGAAGCCACAAAGCCATCTTGCAACTACACATCAACCAAATACAAGCACCTGGCTGGCTGATTCAGGTGCCACTCACCATCTCACAGTGGATTTGGAAAACCTGGGGATTCATAATGAATACTCTGGCACAGATTCAGTCATGATTGGAAATGGTAAAACTCTTCCCATCAAAAATATTGGCTCTTCTATTGTTTCTGCTGGTGACAATTCTTTTCAACTTAATAATATATTACATGTTCCTTTTGCTTCTAATAATCTGTTATCCATTAATTCTTTCACCAAGAATAACAATGTTTCTTTGGAATTGTTTCCTTACCATTTTCTTGTGAAGGATATCCCCACGAAGCAGGTTTTGTTCAAAGGCCAGAGTGAAAATGGTTTTTATCCAATTCAGTTCAACAGACAGCCAATTCATGCACACTTTGCTAGCCTTAGAACCTGGCATGCTCGACTTGGCCATGCATCCATGACGACAATTCGAAAAGCCTTGAATGATGCCTCAATTTCATTCAAGTCTTCTAATGATTCTCATTTATGTCATGCTTGTTGCATTAGCAAAGCCAAGAAATTGGCTTTTCCAGATTCTATTTTTCAGGCTAAAGAGCCATTAGAACTTGTTTGCTCTGATGTTTGGGGCCCATCTCCAATAAAGTCTGTTGAAAATTCAGTTTATTATGTTCTTTTCTTTGACCATTTCAGCAAATACTCTTGGTTATTCACCATTAAGAATAAATCTGATGTCTTGAATACTTTCATTAAATTCAAAGCTGTAGTTGAAAAATTTTTTGGCAGGCCAATCAAATCTTTCCAAGCAGACTGGGGCGGAGAATATCAGGCCTTAACCGAATTTTTGGCCCAAAATGGAATAACCCAACGCAGTTCATGTCCACATACACCAGAACAAAATGGGTGTGCAAAAAGAAAACATCGTCATGTTGTGGAAACTGGTATTGCATTAATGAATCATGCAGGTGTTCCATTAAAATACTGGGTCTATGCCTTTGATGCCGCAGTCTACATCATCAATAGACTACCGACCCCAAGACTTAACCATAAAAGCCCTTTTGAAACAATTTTTCAAGAAAAACCCAAGTATGATACACTGCGAACCTTTGGCTGTCTTTGCTATCCCTGGCTCCGCCCCTATGCTCAACACAAATTGTCTCCACGGTCTACAAAATGTGTATTCTTAGGATACAGCAAACTCCATAAAGGGTATAAATGTCTTGATTTTGAAACTGGCAAGATTCATGTCTCACGCCATGTTTTGTTTGATGAACAGGTATTTCCTTTCCAAGTGAGCAATGGCCCAGTGGCACCGCCGGCTGCACCACCCAATCCCATCACACCATTAGCCCTTTCTCGTACTGAAAACAACATCACTTCAGCCCACAACACAAAAACCAAACCCAATAATTACCCATATAACTTCAAACTCGTCAAAAAAAGCCCATCAAAGCCCTACAACACAACCTAAACCTCCAAGTCCCACTCCAACCCAAACACAAAACATTACCAACAACCCATCCACTCCTATTAAACCTAAACACACCGAAACTAGTTCTTCCTCTCCAACAAAAAACCCTAAATCTCCATTAAAAGCTCCTTCCCCTGGCCTATCTTTAGTGGTTGACCTAACCAAATACAACCAAACACAAGCACCACAATCAGTTAAGACTCATGGAATGGTGACGAGATCCCAAACAGGGAATCTCAAACCAAAGCCTAAAGCTGCAACCCATATTGCTACCAGCCTTGTCGAACCAACATCTGCCTCTCAAGCATTGAAATTGCCGGAGTGGCAGCAAGCCATGGCAGAAGAATATAATGCTCTTATTCAAAACGGAACTTGGGAACTAGTTCCCCGTACTGCTGCACAAAACATCATCGGCAACAAATGAGTTTTCCAAATCAAAAGGCGCCAAGACGGGAGTGTGGAGAGGTTCAAAACCAGATTCGTTGCTAAGGGTTTCCACCAGCGGCCAGGTCTCGACTACAATGAGACTTTTATCCCAGTGATAATGCCTCAAACCATTCGATTGATATTATCTCTAACAGTGCAACACAACTGGCCAATACAACAATTGGATGTCTCAAACGCTTTCCTCCATGGCAAGATGGAGGAGACGGTGTTCATGGAGCAACCAGTCGGATTTGTTGACTCCAATAATCCTACCCATGTTTGCAAGCTTCTGAAATCTCTATATGGCCTCAAACAAGCTCCACGGGTATGGTTTAAAAGTCTTACAGATAAACTGGTACAGTTGGGATTTCAAGGATCCAAAACAGACTCCTCCCTATTCTTTTATATCAAAGGTTCTTTTAGACTCTATTGCTTGATTTATGTTGATGATATATTGCTCACTGGATCAAGCAAATTGTTACTGGATGATTTAATTCGGTCATTACAACAGACCTTTGCTTTAAAAGATCTTGGCAGTGTAAGCTACTTCCTTGGCGTTGAAGCACTTCGAGATTCCAATGGGCTGCTACTCACACAACAGAAGTATATTGGTGATTTGTTGGCAAAAGCCATGATGTTCAATGCAAATTCAATCTCCAGCTCGGCTTGTCCATAACAAAAAATGATGAGCAATGAAGGTCCAGCCTTTTCTGATCCTACTTTGTATCGAAGTATCGTTGGAGGACTCCAATATCTTTCCATAACAAGACCCGATATTACCTTTGCCGTAAATTGGGTATCACAGTACATGCACTCACCCATGGAGACTCACTGGACAGCAGTCAAGAGAATCCTGAGGTATTTAGTTGGTACAAAACATCATGGTCTTTATCTCTCTCGACGATCAAATTCCCAGGTCAGTGCATATTCTGATTCGGATTGGGGGGGCTGTTTAGATGACAGAAAGTCTACAACTGGACTTGCAATTTTCTATGGGACTAATTTAATCTCATGGACTTCAAAGAAACAAAGAACTGTGTCTCGTTCCTCCACAGAGGCTGAATACCGAGCGTTAGCTTCTGCTACAAGTGAAATCTACTGGTTGCAAAGTCTACTTACTGAGATTGGCTATCCATTGGTTTCCAAACCCATTCTCTGGTGTGACAATTTGAGTGCTACATATCTAACGGTATCACCTATTTTTCACTCTCGGTCGCGTCATCTTGAAATCGATTTTCACTATGTCAGGGACAAAGTAATGAAGAAAGAGCTCCAAGTCAAGTATATCTCCAGCTTAGATCAAGTTGCCGATGTCTTAACTAAACCATTGTCACGAACAAGGTTTCTGTCTTTGAAGACCAAGCTACGAGTTCTCTCTGATTCTCCTAGCTTGAGGGAGGGTGATAAGGCAAATCAGATTGTATAATTATCAACCTGTACAATTATCACTTCAGCCTGTATTGTATAGCTTTAGCCTTATCCTTTCACCAAATACGTGTATAGTTGTGCATCCTTATCTTGTAAAACCACTTGTATAAATACTCAAGTTTAACATCAATACAAATACCTTTCTGAATCTTTACAATGCTATACTCCATTTAATTGTGCCTACATATTCAATTTTCCAACATTACCCATATTTTTATATTTCTCTAGGGAATGGCCCTGGTACTCCCCATGCTACTCCCTCATGTACCTTAGGCATTGTGACTAGGAATGGATTTGGTTTTGTTAAGTTTGCTACTAGAAAGTGGACGTTCATGATGGCTTTGACGTGTTTACAAAAGCATGTTGTTTCTTTGGAGGAGGCATAATGAAAGGATGGATTTTTGGAGTTCTTGCATTTTGGGGAAGAAGGTAGTTGCTGATTATCTTGATGAGTTGGGGGCAAGCTTTATTGATGGCTAAACCATCTCTTAAAGTACTTTCCTTGAACTTGATAATGATGATAGAATGCCTTAAGGTCAGTTTCGAACTTTACGTTTTGGAGGAATCTAGGAAACGACTTGAAAGTATAATTACCGTATAGGGAAGCAATCTAGAAGATGAAATAGCCAGCACAAGGAAGCAATTCAAGGACTTGGATATGGATACTTGTACTCTTTTGGATTTTGAGGAATTGATTATGAAGGTTCATATACAACAATACTAGAAACTCCAATAATGTGAATGATTAAGGAGCCAATCCTTTTATGGTAGTGCTCCTATTGGATTAGGTAAATACATTGCAGAATCCAAAAACATCGTAACTCCCCTTAAATATATTTGAATCCACTATGTTAAGCTTACTTTTTTTTTTTACATATATAAATAACTTTGTTAAACTTTTAGTTAACAAAGAAAAATATACAAACGGAAGAAAGCAATTGAACCTTTTCTAACCGTAAATTTTAATTAGAAGAAAATGATCATGAATGACGAAGTCAAATCCATTGATAAATTACTCATTAACTTGATTTCCCACAGTTTTAAGTCATAAGAATTAACAAACAAATCTATAAATTTCGTGGGACTTTACCTTCCATAAATTTGGCAATGAAATGAAAGTTTAGGCTGTGAGGCCCCTTTTACTACTAAGCCTTTCTATTTGGCAATCAAAGATAAGCCTAGTTGTGGATAGTCCAGATCCACCGACAATTTTGAAAGTTAGATGGATGCTTGGACATTTTCGGAGCTCGTAAGTTACATTCTTCCACTTACAGCAAATAGTTTACTAGTACATAATCCTTAATAATATATATAAAAACGGCTAAAAGCTTAATTTGGTACTAGATGTTTGCGAAGTTGCTCAATTTGATACCAAACCTTTAAGAATACTCAAATCGGTATCAAACCTTTCGGATTTGGTTCAATTTGGTAACATTCATGACGACCCTCAGTAAAGTGAACCCACGCGCTGTTAAGTTAATATTCCACCGTTAAGTTAATATTTGCCTTTTCTTTTCTTTTTTTTCAACAATCCTATTCTTTCCCTCTTTCTACCTATGACTGCAAAAGTCCGAAAGCTTCTTCCTTCCTTCAACCAAATAAAATCGAATTGTTTTTTTTTCCTTAAATCGAATTGGTTTTTTTCCCTTAAAAAGTATTGATTGATTACACGCATTGTTTTTCGCCTTCCTAAACGAAAAATAAAGTAACCTCTGAACTTGTAAGAAAGCATCAAATTAGCCCTTAAACTTCCAAAATATCCACTTGCATACTTGAACTTATAAAACCGGAACAAATTATCCTTTTCCACGAAAATTGGTTAAATTTCATTAACAATTGGACGAAGCTCATCAAAACCATACCATATATCAGTCCAAAAGGGCTAATTTTCATCCAATTGTTAACGGAATTCAACCAATTTGCATACAAAAAAACTAATTTGTCCATTTTTTACAACTTCAGCTGTGCGATTGGCAGTTAGAAGTTCGAGGGATAATTGTCCCTTTCTTACAAGTTCAATGACCAATAGCCATAAAATACGGTAGACAGGCATGCATTAAGACATACAATCTTGATTATAAAAGATTACCTAGAAAGTATGAGATTTGGGACTGTCTGACCACCTCAGTCATAGAACCGACCACTAAAATGATGACAGCTCAATGATTTTCTAATTTTTGGGATTTACTTTATAAATGGTTTATTCACAAAAGTTGGAGCTATATATATATATATAGACTAAGGTATCGGTATCGGTATCGGTGTGTGTATATATACACACACACACACACACACACTGATACCGATATCGAAAGGAATACCTTAGTCTATTTTATTAAAAGATTTTCTAGTATCTTTGGGTTTTTCTCACTAACAAAATTGTTGAGATATTATAAGAGATTTTCTCCATAATATATGGGATTGTATAGCTGTAGACTCTTAATTTCTAGCTCCTACATTATAGCTAAGTAATTCTCAATTTGTAAATATATATTTGTATCGCCTCTGTACAAAGCAATACAATACAGAAGAATTTCTTCTCCACATCTTTTAACTTGGTATCAGAGCAAGGTTTTGCCAAGGATTTTTTTCTTCTCTTTTTTTCTAACAAGATGAGTGAAAAAAACGAGTGAGTCATCTGGATCGAAAACTGTTCCTATTGTGGTTCATTCTGAAGGTGTTTTTAATGTTGGAATCCTTCTTTCTGAATTCAATTATGATGTTAGGTCTCAATTGATGGAGATTCACAACGCTGAAAGGGAAAAGCTTTCTTATATTCGTGGAAAAATAGAGCCTCCAGCAGAATCTGATGATGGGTACGAGAAGTGGTATGCAGAAAATCAGAATGTCAAGAGATGGTTGTTGATGTCAATGAATCCGGAGATTATGTGTCTAACAACAATCTGTCGGAATCAAATAAGTCATTATGTGAACCTACATATGAACCTGAAATTTCAAGTAGAGTTAAATATCCCATGAGCCATTATGTGTCTAACAACAATCTGTCGGAATCAAATAAGTCATTTGTGAATCAATTATCTGTTGTGGCTATTCCTAACAGTGTGCAGGAGGCGTTAGATGATCCAAAGTGGAGAGCTGCAATGAATGAGGAAATGAATTCTTTACAGAAGAATCAAACTTGGATGTAGATGTCCACCAGGAAAGAAGCCAGTTGCATGTAGATGGGTTTACATTGTAAAGCATAAAGCAGATGGCACAGTGGAACAATTCAAAGCGAGATTGGTGGCAAAAGGGTACATCCAAACCTATGGGATTGATTATACAGAGACATTTGCTCATGTGGCTAAGATCAACACTGTTAGAGTCTTGTTGTCCCTAGCTGCAAACATGGATTGGCCATTGCAACAATTTGATGTGAAAAGAACGCCTTCTTACATGGCGAGTTGTCTGAAGAAATCTATATGGAGTTCCACCAGGTTGTATGGGAATTGAAAAGGAGAATAAGAAGGTTTGTAGATTGAAGAAATCATTGTATGGGCTGAAGCAGTCTCCAAGAGCATGGTTTAGAAGGTTTGCAAAGTCTATGATAGCTTTTGGTTATCAGCAAAGCAATTCAGACCACACTTTGTTCATTAAAAAGGGACAGGGTGAAATTACTGCTCTTATTGTATATGTGGATGACATGGCGGTGACAGGTAATGATCCAGATGAGAGGAAAGCACTACAAGAATATTTGTCTAGAGAATTTGAAATGAAAGATCTTGGTTACTTGAAGTACTTTCTTGGGGTTGAGGTTTCTAGACCAAAGAAAGGAATTTTTCTATCCCAAAGAAAATATGCTATAGATTTATTACATGAAACTGGAATGTCAGCATGCCAACCAGCTGATACACTAGTAGAGGAAGGCTTGAAGTTATGTGTGGAAGCTGACCAAGTACCTGTTGATAAGGGAAGATATTAGAGGCTTGTAGGAAGGTTGATGTACTTAGCTCCCACAAGACCTGACCTTGCTTATACTTGGAGCATTGTTAGCCAATTTATGCATAATCCTAGTGAACAACATATGAAGGCAGTTATGCGAATCTTGAGGTATGTGAAATCTGCCCCTGGTAAAGGAATTTTTTTTACTAAAAATGAAGATTGGCAAGGTATAAATGTGTATACGATGCTGATTGGGCTAGATCATTAGACAATAGAATATCAACTTTCGATTGCTTCACATTCGTTGGTGGCAACCTTGTCACATGGAGAAGTAAAAAGCAAAACATGGTTGCCCGCTCAAGCGTAGAAGATAAATTCAGAGGTATTGCACTTGGTCTTTGTGAAGCTTTATGGCTTAGACTACTTTTACAAGATTTAGGCTATCCGCCGAGACAACGAATCAGATTGTATTGTGACAACAAAGCTGCATGTGATATAGCTCACAATCCTGTTCAACACGATCGAACAAAGCATGTTGAGGTTGACATATTTTTCATCAAAGAGAAGTTGGATGAAGGAATTGTGGACTTGCCCAAGATTCGGTTTGAAGATCAGTTCTCACCAAAGCAGTTTCTAGTCATGTGTTCTCAAAGTTCCTTGGCAAGTTGGGAATGCATGACATTTATGCACCAACTTGAAGGGGAGTGTTGAGATATTATGAAAGATTTTCTCCATAATATATGGGATTGTATAGCTATAGACTCTTAATTTCTAGCTCCTAGATTATACCTAAGTAATTCTCTAATTGTAAATATATATTTGTATTGCCTCTGTAGAAAGCAATACAATATAGAAGAATTTCTTCTCCACATCTTTTAACTAAAATTTTGTCGGAAAACACAAACAATAAAAAGTAGCAAAACGAATTTTGCTTTTCTACTTCCTAACAATGGCTTCAAGTAACGATTCACACATCAATTTTTTGTTTGAAATGCATAAATCTTATGAGGAAAGGAAGAATTTTACAACACCAAATTCAATAAAGTTGAAAAGATGCATCATAAAAGCAATGAAGCTATTGATGGATATGATGATGAGATTGAGATCAGCAGTAGCCTAATCGTGGCTAAGGCAACAGTTTTGTATGATCGATATTCAAATAATGCAGTGGAGGCAGATAATCTGAGTGAAGCATCAATCATTTCAAAGGAAAAGATATGTGGATATAGTTTCTTGGTGGATGTGTTACTCAAGAACAAGGTCTTAATATCTGAAAATATGTTGATGGTAGGTTATGTGATTATTTAATTCTATTAAAGAGGGTTTTTGTTCTCTTTTTTTTTTAATAAAAGGAGCATTAATTAAAATTAAAATTTAATAGTGTGGTACATTTAAAATTAACAAAGACCTCATATCCTACTGAATTAAAATTCTTACATAATACCACCAACCCATTCTTACATAATACCAACCAAACTAATGACCCTTAGGTTCAAATAGGGCATTGAAGACTCCAGTGAAAACAGGGTGATAAAAAAATAAGTGACACAATCCATTAAAAATCAGGGGAAAGCATTCCTAAACAAGTTCTCAAAAGCCCTGCAGAAGTTAATTGTTGATGGCTGAGTCACTTTATCAGTGTCCTTGAACACATGAGAGAATACATTTCTCATAAACTTCACAAATCCAGTTATATCATCTATAAAAGCCCGTTTACCATGACCTGCATAACTTTTACCTTTCCTAGGGTCATAATTATAGACGTCTTCACACGAACGACCAATACAAAGGGAGAAACTGAAAAATCAATTCTCCAAGATAAAAATAAATAAAAAAAAAACACCCTAGCTCCTTGTGTGCAATTACTAGAGAAGCAATTTCATGATATTTGATAAGATTGACCGACCCAAGGAGCAAGAAATCTAATGCTAGGGAAATATTATCAGAACAAATGTTGCAGGAATATGGTAAGCACTATAAGAAAGATACTTTATATCAATCCTTTATTACGAAAGGATTGGAACGACATGATTTAAGGCCACGTTGCGGCATTCTTTGTTTGCCAAGTAGGGGATGCCCACTTGACAAGCAGCAGCCCCTCCACCACAATTTTTTTTTTAAAAAAAAAAACTATAGAGACTATCTTTTTTCTTTTACAGTTACTAAATTAGACTTCTGTGTCTCGGTCCTCTAACTATTTGCGTACTGAATCATTACCGTTTGGATCTCGGGTCTTATTCTGATGGTTTTTAAGGTTTTATTAAATACCTTCAGTTTTTTAATGAAATTGTTGCCAAAACTATGTACCAAGAAAATTATTATCAACATCACTTGTATAATAGGTTATTAATTTCAGTGGTACACATAACTTCTTAATAATCTGTCTGTATAGCATTTTAAGTAATTGATACTGTAAATTTGATTATATCTATTATTCATAATATGGTTACATAAATCATTTAAAACAAATATTTGATATAATTATCTCAATTGTTCATGAAATAGTTATCAAAATTAATTATAAGTAATGACTTTCGATTTTGTTAGTACACACAGAGTGCTTTTGATAACTATTATTGATGAAAGCCTTAATGTAGGAGCAACAAACTTTGATTGATTGAGAGGAGAAAAATACCAAAACTTATGAAACTTTTATTAATTTGAAAACTCACTCAATAAGAACAATAACAATTTTAATGGAGACTCCAACACAAAAACACAATTTTCTTGACTAACCCTAAATGGGTTTCACCAGAGGCATTATTTGGGCAAATTTCCAAGTCTCACACACAACAACTTAACACATAACTTTTGAGTCTCACCTAAAACCCTAGATATAACACCCTATTTATACTAGAAAATACTAAAACCGTAATGAACTCCACTGATTAAATAACTCTTAATTAAATTGAACTTAAGTAAATAAATAAAGAGCCCATAAAAATATTATTGGGCTTGGTTTAACTCCAACGTATCCTCCCTTAAACCAAGCTTTTCTTGATCCATGTTACAATGCAATCAATCGCCAGAAATCTTCAAAGCAATTGTTGTTGCTTTAGTCGAATCATGCAACATTTTCTTCTTATAGTCAAATTGGATCTTCATCTTCACACGAGGAACTGCTTCATCTTCAAACTTGCCAAACTGTTTCTTAGTCTCAAAGAATTGATCTATGCTCACCCATTCATCATGAAAGAAATCAGCGCCAAATTCTGTAATGTTTTTCCCTTTATCAAAAAATTCCATACCAGTAAATCCAGACTTCAAAATTTTCTCAATACCCAAAAAATCAACAATTTCTGTTTCAACCTGATCCAAAATAAAAACTTCAACCCACTCATCATCAATTGAATTTTCTTCTTGACCCTCATGTGAAATTATATCAACCACGGTATATTCAAAAACTGTTTTTGCAAACAAACCATCAAGATCAATTTTTGACAATCTAAAAATTTCAGCAGAAAATTTCGCATCCAAACTAGAATCCCACAAACCTTCAAAGTCAATTTTTGACAATCTCAAGACTTTAGCAGAAAACTTTGCATCAAACCTAGAATCCGACAAACCAAGATCTTCAACCTCAATTTTGATAATCAGGATATTTCTTCATCAAGTAACTTTTCCTTCCCATCCTCAAATTTATCAACCAAATCAGAAGTTTGATCAGAACATGATTGAAGCAAAACATGCCATGCCTCTTTTGAAGACTCCACTTTATGAATCTCATCCCAAACCGACAATCCAACACACATTCATTCGAATATAGGTAAGAGCCAAACGATATTTATAAAGAAGACATACCAATACTTCCTTCTGCACTTTTGTCAAAGCATCCATATCAGCTGGTATAACAAACCCGTTTTCAACAACATCCTAACAATCTACCGCTTTCAAATAATTCTACATCATAGTAGCCCATTCGTGAAACAAATTTTTCCCATCAAAGTTGATGGAGTTTCCCTGCACAAACTGCATCTATAATTTCTTTTCTTTTATCCTCCCCGAATCAAAATTTCTACCACCCAGGACGTAAGCTTGGCTCTTGATACCAATTGTAGGAGCAAAAACTTTTAAATTGATTGAGAGAAGAAAAATACCAAAACACACAAAGCTTTTATTAATTTGAAAGCTCACTTAATAAGAAGAAGAACAATTTTAATGGAGACTACAACACACAAACACAATTTTCTTGACTAACCCTAACCGGGTTTCACCAGAGGCATCCTTTGGAAAAATTCCCAAGCCTCACACACAACCACTTAACAAATAACTTTTGAACCTCACCTAAAACCCTAGATATAACCCCTTATTTATACTAGAAAACACTAAAACCCTAATGAACCCCACTAATTAAATAACTCTTAATTAAATTAAACTTAAGTAAATAAATAAAGAGCCCATAAAAATATGATTGGGCTTGGTTTAACTCCAACACTTAATGATCAAATTCCCCCCTGAACTTGCACAAAAAGGGACAACTTCTCGCATAAACTTTTTTTCTAATGTTACAAAAAATGACATATATATGTCTAACGCCATCAACAAAATCATTATCTAATGATTACAACAAAATAACTTACAATGAAAGGTTTATTGGATTTTCTGGTGCACATATAACATATTAATAACTTATTTACTTGGTATTATAAATTTGATAAGTTCCATTATTAATGAAATGGTTAACAAAATCGTTATCTACTTATGTGTTGAGGGCCCTCTATATATATAGTGTGGCTTTGGTATTGGACCTTTGGGCCGTTCTATGTGGACTCAACAATTACCCTTACATAAGAGGATGTTTCTAAAGTGATTGCATAAACGGCTATGAAACTGAGCATAGTGTATAATTTATAGTGAGATTATCAAAATTTTATAGTGTTGCGCCAAAAATCTCTTTGAGTAGAGTTTTTGCGAAAAATTTATTACCAGCGCGAGGCGTGCCAGTCATTTTTGCTGAAAATGACAAAGAGGTTGTACATTTTGGTGGTGCGCGTAGCACAAGAAAGTATATCAGAGCGAGTGAATTGCGAGAACTGGTTCAAAGCCACACTGGAGCATTTAAATCATCGATCCCAAATTGATTCTCAAAAGTAAACGTTTCAAAAGATTTCTTGCTAAAAAGGAGATTGAAATAACAAGCTAATTGTTATTCATATGAAAAAAACATGTAACAAATGTTTTAACATCCTAAGATGAGATTGAAAGAGAAGAAAAACTCGCGGAGAGTTGATTTAATGTCCTGAGACGAGATTAAAATAGAGGAATATTGAAGAACGGGGCTGGCTCGTGTTGAAAAAAGATAGATTTTGCAGGGTTGTTGCAGAAAGTGGCGTAGGGCCAGAGAGAAAATAAGTGCGGAGCTTAGTTTTTTACGCGGATCAAGTTTGTAGCTGTGGAAACATGTTGAAAACTGAAAGGGGGAGACCCCTTTATATAGGGGGCGGCCTAGACTTGGTATCAAGGCCGATGGTCTGCTCCAAACTTGCTGACTAAGTATATGCTGCAATCTGACTTGACTTGTTTGCTTGACTTTCTTCTCCGACGATTCAAGGAACCTTCCTGGAAGTTGCTGAGAGATTCTGACATGACTTTCGACGATGACTATCATCCATGACTTCATCCAAGGCCGACCATCAAACATTCTTGACCATCTTGGCGCAATCTCCTCCATCTTGGCGCAATCTCCTCCATCTTGACCCGGGCTTCGGTCGTTTTTGCACTGTAACTTGATTTGCCGATAAAGTAGGCAAAACGAACCTAACTTCGAACATGAACCATTAGGCCACAAAATTGATCATAACTTGACAATTATTGGCCTTTGGTTCGATCAAAACAGAGATCGGATTCAAAAATGACTAAACCGGGGTGGAAAGCCATATGTCCTTAATTGAAAGACTTGCAAAAGTTGTTAGAAAATGGTCAAACTAGGCTAAGCACGAAATTGACTTGCCTTTAACCATAATATGACATTACTAACATCACTTCATGAAAATGATGTCATATCGAGCTCCAATTTGACATTTTCCGAGCATGTGTCCTTAATTGAAAACCGCGGAAAAGTTACGACTGATGTCAGATTAAGCCCAAATTTCACCAATATGGTTCGAATACCATAAGAAGACCATGGGAAGAGTTCAAGTCAAAATTGGCATGTCCTTCATGGTGACATTGGTTTCACACCCCAAACTGTCCTTAATTGAAAATCGCGATTAAGTTTTTCATACTAAGAGCGATTGAGATGAAATTTTACCGGAATGATCTATGGAAGTCAAGGATCATAATGGTATATTATTTGCTGAAATTGCACCATCCTAGCCCTCTCAATTTTATCAATTTCGCCTTTTGTCCTTAATTGAACAAAATGCAAAAGTTGGATTTTTTATCTAAATCGACAATGATCAAATTAGGGCATGGGCGGTTGGGAGTAATTCTCAAAGTGTTAAATGACATGCCACATATCTAAATTAGACATGGCATTATGTGTTTTCATGAAATTAGGAATGGTGGTCGTATAAGAATTAAGTCTCTGTTGAAATTGAAAATTATGTGAGATGACTTTAATTCTTTTCTGACCATCAATATTGAGCTAATAATAATTATGAAATAATAATTATTATTCAATAATTATTCCTTATTTTCGGCGCAATATTAGGAAATTAGAAAAATAAAATCACTTTCCAAATTAATTTATGATTATGGTGGCACCAAATCTGACTAAGCTTAGGATTTTTTAGATTAAATCTGAACCACACATCTTGTTCTAACATTATCAAGGACATTTCTACTCTCAAGTGTAAATTGAGGTATCAACATATAGTGTATCAAAATTTCGTAAGAATATTTAATTTAAACATGTTGAGTCACGTGCAACACACGTGAAAGTTAAAACTAGTTAGATATAAAAGGTCAAAATTCTAAGTAGTTAATTAGAATGAGTATTTGTATGTCAATTTTGTTTATAATTGTTTATGTTTCTTAACATAGTTTATGTCACTTATTTTCCATGACTATGAAAAAAATTAATGATAATAATATTATGACTATGATAAAAATTAATATTATTATCATTACAAATTATAAACAATGCATTTTAATACAAGTTGGGCAAAATTGTTAATGATTCACGACCGTTACGATCGCAAAGGCATCCGTTATATCCACGACTGCGATAAACGCAACACGACCGAAAACGCGACCACGACCGCAATTTGAAACCTGATATATATCGTTTGAGAAATGCAGAGGCTACTGTCATGTAGGCAGGGCTGGGCTAACTCTTCATGGCTTGTTTGTTGCAGGCGTGCAGCTAGCTCTGGATTAATTTGTCGTGTGGTATCTGAATTGTTGTGCATAGGGGTGTAATCAGATCGAGCCGAGTCGAGTAGTGAGCTACAAAAAACCGAGCTCGAGCTCGATACTCGACTCGAGCTCGAGCTTGGCTCGGATCGAGTATCGAACTACTCGAGCTCGGCTCGACAAGTTCGATACTTAATTAAAAAATTCAAAAAAAATTCATTTTCAACTAAAATTCGAGCTCGAGCTCGAGCTCGACAGGTATATATAGGTAATTTTTTAATTAAATATATAATATTATGTATATATATATTTGTATCGAGTAGCTCAACGAGTATCGAATCGAGCATCATTGAGGCCGAGCTCGGCTCGATTCGATACTCGAACTACTCGAACTCGAGCTCGGCTCGATAATGACCGAGTCGAATTCAAATTTTCTTCGAGTCGAGCTTAAGTAGCTTGCGAATAGTGTTGTATCACTTACACCCCTAGTTGTGCAAGTTTGCAGAAGAATGTTGGGAATGATAATATGAGCTACTCATGCGAGTTGGAATGGAGATAGCTTATTATACATAGCAGTACATTCTAAGGTTTAACAATGCGTAAGGATTGAGGTAGAAAGAAGCAAACAAGAAGAAATACAGAACAGAGATTGTTCAATTTGGAAGAACTATAATTTGACCCAAATATGATAACTACTCATGAAGAATAGATTAAAAGAGTACATATCAGAAATGAAAGGATCCTAATAAAAATCAGAATCTAGGAGTGGCAAACTTGCACTATGACAATTCATAGATATTGTAGTTTCACAAGAAGCAATAGGCCAAGGCTCATTCCTGTCATCTTCAGAATCTTCGTCAACATCATTGCCCTGATGTACACTTTTATCTTCTTCTGATGATCTAATCCTCTCCAACTCCATCGCAACTTGCTTCATTGTAGGCCTTTTCTTTCCATTAAGATTCAAGCATCTTTTTGCAAGCTTGGCAACTGCCATAATCTCTTCTTTTGGACCATCTTTCATCACTCGTGGATCAAGAATATTGAAAAACGAACTCTGCTCCTTCATTGAATCCAAGAAAAAGGATACCAGGCTTCTTACTTCCTCACCTGGTTGTGTAGAGGCGAATGGTCCTTGCCCAGTTAAAAGTTCAACCAGAACAACTCCAAAGCTATAAACATCGCTCTTCCCTGTATATTGATATGATTGAAAATACTCTGGATCTAAGTATCCAAAAGTTCCTTGTACTTGAGTAGTTAGATGAGTTTGCTCAAGTGCAATTGTTTTTGAGATTCCGAAATCTGACACCTTTGCTCTGTATTTATCACCTAATAGTATGTTAGTTGATTTTATGTCTCGATGATAAATTGGGACAGAAGCAGCTGAGTGTAAATAGGATAAAGCATTTGCAGCTTCGATTGCAATTCGCAAACGCATTTCCCATGTCAGTGGGAATTCTTCACTTTGGTCATGTATCATTTGAAAGAGTGTTCCATTAGGGATGAACTCATACACCAACAAAGGGAATTGAGTCTCTAGGCAGCATCCTAACAATTTAACCACATTTCTGTGGTTAATTTGTGATAAAATCGTCACCTCGTTAACCCATTGTTCAACCTGCTTTTCATCTAAGAGTTGTTTATTCAAATCTTCCACTATCTTAGACTTCTTAATTGCCACAATGCGTCCATCAGCTAACATTCCTTTATAAACAGTTCCTTGACCTCCTTGACCAAGTATTCGATTCTCGTTATAGTGGTCAGTTGCCTTTTCCAATTCCTTTGAAGTGAAAAGCCTTATTTTTTCAAGCTCACCTTCATTGCTAGACAATTGTTTTTCTAATAATAATCCTCCATTGTTTTTGAAGTATCTCTGCCTACGCTTGATGTCTTTTCTTCTTTTTAGCATTTTGTGCAAGTACCATGTAGCCAGTAGCGTAAGCAACGTCCCCATACTCGTGCTACAACCTGTTAAAACTCAATGGTCATTATTACAAGATTTTGAGCTTTTGGCCAACAGTAACAAGTACATATCCATAGGCTACATATGTGCTATCTTATGATTTTCGCTGCATTTCTGTTAGTATAGTCATAGTCCATGCATGGAAATTAAAATTAGATGCATTTTATATTACTTTCAATTACACCTTCTCTATGCAGGCAATTCTCAATAATCCATATATTGTTGAGTTATCCTATTATCTCGCTGCATTTATGTTAGTCCTAGTCCATGCACATGGAAATTATGTTTAGATGCATTTTTAAGGGAAAAGTTTAGATGTATTTTGTATTTACCACTACACATATTCAATAATGTGTAGTCTTCGGTGCACCCATTGTGATGCACTACTTTTCAATGTGATGCATCCATTGAATTCTAACCATTGGATGCAACATCTATTTTCCTCACCGTCTGATATTAAAAAGGTTTAACTTGCTAAACCGGTTTTAAAAACATTTTGGAATGAATTCGTATGTGGTAGTCCTTGGGATAGATTTTTACACCTTTTTTATTCTAACCGTTGATATCAACTAAATTTTTTACTTGATTTATTATTCTTTTTCTCTAACACATATTAAAAAAAAAGAGGAGGATATTTCAAATTTTGGAAAAAAAAAGAATTATAAAAAAATACACATTTTTTTACTTGAAATATTATTTTTTTCTCTAACACACATATTAAAAAATAGGAGGATATTTCATATTTTGAAAAAAAAAATATCTTAAACGAAAGAAAAAAAAAGAATTATAAAAAAACACACATATTTCAGATTTTTCTCTAAACAATGAATTAAACACCTATTTTTTTTTAACAACAAAAGATGAACAAAATGAACACTTTTAATATTAAGAACCACTTTGCGTCAAATGAGGATGCAATGCAACAACGATTCATCAAATAGTTTCTTCATGATAAACACCTATTTTCTTATATAAGATTATTAAAAAAATGTAGAGGTTATCAAAAAATTTATCAACAAGTTTAATAATGATATGAATTCTTAATAAAAAATATGAATATATTTTTTTAGTTAAACGTGTGAATGTTTCTTAAAGGAAACACAAAAATATTTAAGGGTATTATTTATTATGATAATAAATATTTTATTAGGGTATTTTAGAATGAAAAAAAAATACATATTTACCTTTTAAATAAATACCAACCTTTTTAAAATTAAAAATTTAGATATTACATATTTACCATTTAAATAAATACTAACCTTTTAATTTAAAAGGTTATTTTAGATATTTCAGATCAAGGTTTTTAAAGTTTAGAATTATCGAGTATAAAGATATTAAATATATATTGTATTTAAATTGAGTTATCTTTTTTTTAGGAGTGTTAATTCTATTAGGATCATCCTAAAAAGGGGTGGTTTTAGGATTCCACTAAGATGGTGCCACCTAATCAAATCTAATTAAATTTGAATCATCATCAAATCCTAATTTACACCTTATCACACCTAATTAAATTTTTATTAATTACTTAACCTAAGTTAAAATTGAATAATTTTTTAAAAAAATTTTATTTTTAACTTACTCCTTTTTTTTTTACTTGCACCATGACTTTTTTTGATAAATTTTATTAATTTTTTTTAATGAGGTTAAGTAACTAATAAAATTTTAATTAGGTGTGGTAGGGTGTAAATTAGGATTTGATGATGATTCAAATTTGATAAGATTTGATTAGATGACACCATCCTAGTGGAATCCTAAAACCACCCATTTTTAGGATGATCCTAATAGAATTTAATCTCTTTTTTTAGAGAATACAATTTTCAAATATCCAAATGAAATATGACCAAACAAACCAAATCAACATAGTTTACGTGTAATTCATATATTATGCTTTTTAATAAGGGTATAAATTTTATTAGGATCATCCTAAAAAGGGGTGTTTTTAGGATTCCATTAGAATGATGCCACCTAATCAAATTTTAATTACCATCAAATCCTAATTTACACTCTACCACATCTAATTAAATTTTTATTAATTACCTTAAACTAATCTTAACCTTAGTTAAAATTGAACAATTTTATTAATAAATTTTATTTTTAACTTACTTCTTTTTTTTACTTGCAACGTGACTTTTTTTTATAATTTTTTTTTGCCTTATAACGTGACTTTTTTTTCACATTAAGATTGATTTTGGATGTGAAACAGATTTTTTTATCTTTAGTAGTGGCAAATTAATTTAATTAGTTTAAAACAAATCCAAATTATAAATCATGAGAAAAATAAATTATTTAACCAAAAAAAACTAGAAAACTAAGATATATAAATTTTTGGTTGTAGCGATATTGTAATATACAATTAGAACGAATATAATGTACTAGAACTAAAGTAATAAAAACAAGATTTTATTTTAGACTATTATGTTTGTCTTCAACTTTCTTAATTAAGGTTAAGATTTGGTTAAGGTAATTAATAAAAATTTTATTTTTTGAGATCATTAATAAAAATTTAATTAGATATAATAGGTTGTAAATTAGGATTTAAGAATACTTCAAATTTGATTAGATGGCACCATTCTAATGGAATCCTAAAAACACCCCTTTTTAGGATGATTTTAATAGAATTGAAACCCTTTTAAGAGTAATAATAGTCCTAGTCCATGCTTGGAAATTAAATTTAGATGCATTTTATATGTACTTTCCACTACACTTCTATATTAAACCTGTTCAAGGGCCGGGTTACTTGCCCAAATCCATAAGCCCGCCCGATATTTGGGAGGGTTTGAACAAAAATTTGAAGCCCGTTGGACGGGCTTGGACAGAATTTTAAGCCCCACTTACAAAATGAGTCGGACTTAGTCTTAGCCATAAAAGTCCGGCCCGGCCCGTATACTTAAATATTTAGATTATTTTATTTATTTTTAATTAGATTGCCTTGTTAAAATATTCATTAGATATATAAATATAAATCAAAGTTTGGGACCGACCGAACCCGGCCTGGCCCGACCATTAACACTTCTATTCTATATGTGCAGTACATTTTTTCAATAATTCATATCCTATTATGATAAACAAACTACTAGATGAGAAATTACCAAATAAATCTCGACGAACATTAAAGTTTGGGTTGGAATAACCAAACAAATCAACCAATTTGGAACTTACAGCAATTGGCAAATGTTTAAGTGCTTTATGCGGTGAAATTAGTTACAAACTTACAATTAAATAGCGCATCTAAATGGAGTAATTTTAGATGTAATCTAAAAGCATTCCAATACATATTAATTAAATTAAATTGCAACTAAATAACCCAAAAATATGATGTCAAAAAAAAATACCCAAAAATATTGAAAAACGGATACCAACAATTTAATGCCAAAAAGAAATAATATATATAGATTATTTTATATATAAAATTTGCATCCAAAAACTTGATTTGCTGGTTGCAATTCTCTTATTCCAAATTAAAGAAACATATTAGCTTGAATATAAAACGAGGGAAATTGAGTGCGCACCTATCCAGATTGCCGATTCCCTGCTAGAAATTCCTTTTGGCTTGCACCCATTAATCCGATCACTATCATATACATATCCATTGGGGCATGAAGTTGTCGAGGAACAATAGTTGCCAGGTTCATTCAAACAAAGCATTTGACAGAATCTGTAACGATTCCTACATTTGCCCATTTCTTCCATTTACATTAAAAAAAAAATGTCAATCGTTGATGCAAGTGTAATGGTGAATTGCAAAAGCAGGGGAAAAAATTGAATTGCTAAATTCAGCCAAAACCCGGATTCAACAAACACTGTTTAGGATATATATAATCTTAAAAATTCACTTCACTTGTTATAATTTAACACGCTCTCTCTGATCTAATTCTAGCTGGTGCCTAAAGAGTGAGTAGTTCTTAAGAACTGCAATCTGATCTACTTTAACGAGAAATTTCTAATACCACAAATGGTTACATCCTAAAGTTAACTAATAGTAATATTAATGAGAACTACTGAGTAGCAAAAAAATATTAATGAGAACTAATTATAGTTAAATTCATTTGCTTTTGTTTAATATATATGCATGTATAAATAGATTATTATAGATTTAGGGTTATTATACAATACACTAATTTTGGACTACACAAACCGGTTAAGGATTTAATACATACCCTTTTCTTAATTAATTTTTTTTTAAATTCAAAACTATTTTTTAAATGACACATATCAACTCTTAAACCCTGCAAGTATAGTATGCTAAACTCTACTGAAGATGCATTTTATAATTTTACTTACGCATAATGAGTAAAATCAAAAAGGGATAATTTCGTACCTCTGCAAACATCGTAAAGGTAGATATTCTCAATGTACTCCTCGTAGTCGTAGGTGCAAACACAGAGAATATGGTCATGGTTGGAGTTCAAATTTGACCAACAATATTTGCCATCGGAGCTACAATTGGTGTCTGCACCTTTCTTCAACTCACATAAGCCGATTTTTGGTATGGCGAATTGGAGCACTGAAGGGACGTGCGTCCCATTTATCTTATCTGAGCTTCCGTTCATATCATTCCACCATTTTCTGTCCATCATGAAAGCAGATGCAGGGCATGATATGTTGCTGCCATTACTAGAATTAACCAGTGTCACGTTTGCAGCAAACGCACCGAGACCAGGCGGTATTGGGAGCCCGCACACACCAAGACTCGACGTCCCATTGCTAGTGCTACAATTGGTATTCATGCAACCTCCAATACCAATAGGATCAGCTGAATTATTAAAAAAAGTTGCCAAACTGTTGCAACCCATAATAAATCCAAAGTAATTAGAGGTATGCGAGAAGAAAAACGGGCTGCTTGTTAAGTCCACACTGGAGCCATTACTATCTTCACTGTGGCAGTACTTGGAATAAGTTTTTGGATGGTTGACAAGAATTTGGCCTAGGGAAAATGAAGTATTCAGCAGCTCAAGATTGATCTTATTTATAAAAGCCCTCTTTGATTTTTTGCATGATACCTTAAACCATTCATTCATGTAACAACCGGCTTTTATTCCAAATGGAAACACAATATCTATATTGCCGCATCTTTCTTTACAAAATCTCCTGTTTGATTTTGCGTTTGGTCCCAAATCACAATCTGCAGCGTGATATATATATTAGAAACAGTTTTTTTTTTAAAGGTAGATTTTATTGATAATTGAAGAGTGATTAAAAATCACTACAAAATAAACAACATCAAGTAAAAATGACATAACTCACAAGGTAGAAAAAACTAAAAAACATCAAAACAAAGAACAACAAAAATCAAACAATCACAAAAATCTAATCCAAAACCACGACATAAATCTCAAACATCCACATCCAAGCTGTACAGACAATAGACACAAACTTAAAAAATCAAAGTTTTAGATATATATAGCTAGTTTAATGTGTACAAAACAATCATAAACAGATATTAGGTTAGGTAATAAAAACAACTTGATACTCTTAAATAAGGTCTCGGATTTAAATTTTGTGAATGAAAGAAAGTTAGTCTCCATTTGCTTACTAAATATTGAACATTCAAATCCAAACTTTCGTAAAGTATATGTCCAGTCAAAGTGTCACTATATTTTTTTGAGTTTTTTTGAGAGGGGAGTAATCAAATAGATAGATGTGACATCTTTGTAGAAGAAAAAAAATTACGTGTGTTCTCATGATCATCATCACAAGCATTTCACTCTTTAGACTCTTAATGGCTAGCTAGGTTTTTCCTTTCTAAAAACTTTTTTTACGTGATGGGTAGACTAATAATTATGTTTAATTAATACTGTAATAATAATAAATTAATACTGTAATAATTAGTTTATTAATTAATACTGTAATAATAAACTCACACCGATGAGACGAGTTCGCCCCCCCCCCCCCCCCCCCACCGATGAGACGAGTTCCTCTAGCGACTCTTCAGCCTCCCCCCTTTCTTCTCATTGATGATGAGGCATGCATGGAAGATCTGTGTGCTCAAAATGAGGAACAAGCCCTTGGAAAAAGTTGTCTTCAGAATTGTGATGCGCTGTCCGCTGCTTGTCTGAGGAGCGTGTAATTCCTTAATGAGGTCAACAAATTATCCCCAGAAGAATTGGTAAGTGGGGCTAAGCATTTAAACATGGAAGCATTAATGAAAACAGCGTGTTGATGAATGAAAAATTGCCCAACTTTTACCTCAAAAAATTGCCCAACTTAGACATCTAGAGCTTTATGATGGGCCTTCTGAATTCCGTTTACCTTGCTATGAGGGTGGGATGAGTGGTAATGTTGGAACTTGGCTTTGATAGAGAAGCACAACCTATTTGTAGTCCAAGCTACTTCAACAAGGATATTGTTGTTTCTGATGGGCCTAGCGACAACAGTCTCTCTAATAAGGAAGAGGATAGCCGAAATTGAGTGGTAAAATCAAGGGTTGTTTGAAAACTCGCTAGAAATGCAGGCAAAGAAGATCCACTAATATGTTGGTCTAAAAAAAAAACATTTTCTAAGGAGAATTGAAGATTGAAGATGGCTTATGGTATTGCATGTTTTATGTTTTCTTGGATTGACATTGACTTGTGTTATATGCTAAGGAGAATTGAAGATGGCTTTTTTACGGCTCTTTTGGTAGAATAAGCCAACTGGGAGATGCACACGGTGATCGAGCGGTGAACCTCATTCGTTGTTGTTGTTGTTTTTTTTTTTTTTTTTTTTTGTAATTTGGTGTTGTGCTGTTTTGTTGATTTATTTGTTTTTGTTTTTGTTGTTGTGTCGATTCTGTTTTTTTCTGGCAATTTGCTTGTACTGCACGGATGCTGTTTTGGACTCCCCTGTTTTGGCATAGTGTTTTGCTGCCTGCTTGGAAGGGTCCTAACTTGCGTTTTGCTCTATTTCTATTATTATCTAATTAATAATACTACCTATGATCTTCAAACAGGAAAAAAAAATAATAATAATAACAATAATAATATCGGAGATATTAGAAGGTGAGTACTGACCTGGTCCCAAATCGCATGTGACGTTTGGAGTACTCCACTCAAGCGATACAGGAACATGTGTGGTGCCAATGCCAAGGGTGGGAAGAAATGGCCAATAAGGATATGGGATAATATCTGAATACCTGATCATGCGCTCGTCAAAGATGAAAGCAGAGCTGCATCTGTTTACCTTAGCACCAGGAAAAATCTGTGTCATTTTTGCAGCAAAGGAAGTCAGATTTTCTGGAAAATAGTCTTTGATGTAGCAGTAGCTGTTGCCGGATCCTGGTTGTAGGCAGCTGCTGACGGGTATTTGATTATTAAGAACAGTAACCAAATTACCGTAGCCTGCAGAGCCAAATAAGTTGTACGAAGATGACAAGGAAAACGGACTTCCAGTTAGTTTGGCAGTAAAGTTGGTAATGACATTGTTACTATTATCTTCCTTGTTGGTGCCGCAGTTGATGTAGATGACGGGGTTGTTGACCAGTACCCTTTCTGAATAAGGAGACAGAGACAGTAGCTCCAACTCCAGGCGCTTTAAGAATGGCCTTTCTCGTCGTCCATCGCCGGTTTTATTGCATGTTACTTCAAGCCAGGAATTGTGATAACAGCCTTTTCCGATTCCAAATGGGTATTGAATAGAAACATTCCCACATTTTTCTCGACAAGGCTTGTCTAATTCTGAGGCCGCCGCTTGTGTAAGCCATGGTATGAGGCAGCAAAACACCAAGCCAACAGTACCCATTAAATAACTAATTCTCTCTCTCTTTTCCTTTCGGTTATATAATACTATTGTAATTCTCAATTTTCTCATGGAATGATGATTTAACAAGCGGGTAAGGGGCCGAATAAATAGCCTGGCCAGGCAATTCAACTCCTTACTCTGTTAAGTTTCAAAGAAATTTCGTGTTGCCGTCTTCCAATTCGTTTCCTTTTTCTATTAACTTTTAGGCTAAAATTTTAATCTCAGTCCCAACTCGTGAAAAGTTATCAATTAAGGATTTAACCTTTTAACCAAGTCATTTAAGGGTCTCATGTACTTTTGGATTTGGGTCAAGTAAGGATTATTAAATGACCTTAATAGACTCAAAATAAAAGATGCGGATCCTTAATTAATTAGTCAAATGATCGGAAATGTGAGACCTTAAATACATTTTTTTAAGGTAATATTCTTAATTGACAATTTCCCAAAAGTTCGGGATTCAAATTAGGATTACAGCCTACCATTTAGTAATACATATTCTGTGAATATATAAGAGTAAATTTTTTTTCCCTAAAAGTTTAGGAGCAGGGTGGCCATCACCAAGGTCAGGACAAATCGTCGACCCAATTTAGAATTTACTCACCAATTGAACTTTCATTTGTGAGGTTTTCGAAATTTACAGATCATCTACTAAATTAAAGATTATAGTCAGCGAGATTCGAACTAGGTGAGATACACAAAGAGTCCGAACAGGGACGGATGGGTGTATAGAGGAGGGTTGGCACGTGCCCACCCTCAAATTTTCAAAATCTATATTAGTTGTTTAGATTTTATATTAGTGTCCATCCAAATTAATTGTGAGTGTCCACCTCAATTGGATTAAACCATGTTAAATGTCCATTGGTCCATATGAAATATTAGTAAAAAATATATATATTTGTCTTAATTTATCAAAGGTCCACATAAATAGCAAAAAGATAAAAGAACCCACCGTCTATATGTATATGTATCTTTAAATTAAAAACCCTAAATTATTGTTTCTTAATTGTGTTTAAGTTTAAATTGATCTCTTTATTGTCTCCTACGAATTTATTCCCAATTTTTTTAGCAATTTTAGAATTTATTTTTAATAATACTTTTTACAAGTTTTTATATTATAACTATAATATTTTTTAATAATGTTTTTTTTACAAGTCTATGTATAATATGTTGTGCGCGCCCTAAAAAAAATTTCTAAATCCACCACTAAATCCGAACCTTAACCAACACTTAAAACATAAAATTCCATTTACATGGACGATGACCACATTATCTATCAGGTAACATTATCTATGAGGTATGAGATAACATATCACGTCAACATGATTACATTACATGGACAATGACCACATTATCTATCAGGTCATTCGAACCCGCGTTGATGCTACCAGTGATGAATATCGGAAAAAATTAATCATGTTGACGGGTGAAACACGTGAAATCATAAATTAACTATTAAAAAAAAAGAAGGGTCTTCATCTTGACTTAACCAATGATGAGACTTGAGAGTGACTTATATGTGTATAAGAAAATTAGTAAGTTCCATCTTGACACGCCTTATTTTTTATAGAAACTTTCAGATTCCCTGCTCCTGCACTCTAATTTTCCACTTTGAAAATTCTTAGACGTCTTTGTCGTGGAAAACTAATCAATCTATAGACGGTACAAAAAATGTGGTTCGAGTTCGAGAGAAGGGATATTATTTAATGATACTAGTATTAATTTTCCACATTCCCACTTCATACGCACTAACCAGTACGTCAAATGAAAACTAAAATAAAATGATTTGTCTATATCCATTGTATGTGCATTAATTTGTTGGAAGTCATTTACTGAATATAGACATTAAATTGTTTCAATCATGAAGAGTTTCACAAACTTTATTTTTCATTTCTTTTTTCTTTTATGCAACATATTTCTTTTTTCATTTTCTAGTAAATGTGAAAGAATTTGACATAATTAAATTATTAAGAATTTCGTCTATTATCTTTACAATTAGGCTTCCGCTATTTTTCTGGTTCAGCTTCTGTAACTAGCCATGCATGTGGTTGCAAAGTAAATAGATGAACAATACTTAGGGGGGGAGCATCGGTCGGTTTCGGTCGGTGCGGTTGATAAATTTCCAGTACCGACTGTAAACCGACAATGAGAAATCTAACACTGAACACCAACCGCCATATATCGGAACTGCATGCCACCGACCGATGTCGGCTCGGTCGGTTATGGTCGGTTATCGGTTTATACACGTTTGAGAGAAAATTACACATTTGAGAGGAGAAAATTAAGTACTGCAGTCTGCAGAAATATCAAGAAAAAATAAACAAATAAACGTTTCTGAAAACTAAAACAGAGCTTTTGTCACAAAAGTTTTGTGCCTTAACAAAGAAACAAAGAAAAAAACAACAAACAACTTTGAAGCTTAACAGAAGGAACAACAGCAAGCCAAGGAACAACCATCATGAAGATCATTATAAAAAGCAGGACCTGAATTGGGCAAACTCACTGCAATTTAATTACTGACAGACTTTACAATTTCAGTGGGACAAATATGCAGGACCCGAATTTAGATCCAAAGTATGCAGAAATGTTGAAACGCCAATGCCTGCAGAGGAGCACGAATCCTAACCTGGTGGCTGGTGGTGCCAAACACCGATTCAGGTTAGCAAACCAGGGCTTGTTTGCCTCAGGCTCTGCTGACAAATTCTGCTAATTCTGCTACAGCAAACCAAGTGTCTGAAATGCAATGAGGAATCCTATGCAATGGAAGGCTAAATTTGCAGATGCGATGCGATGGTAAAGATGGGCCATATGGACTTTGAAGCTTCAAAAGTGATTGAATTTCAACACATAGAGAATGACTGAATGTGGACTTTAATCCATAAAAATGAAAGTTTAAATGGGAGAGAGGCTCTGAAACTAGCTTCTTGGATCAAAACCCAAAAAAATTTTAAAAAGAAAAATAGAAAATTAGGATTCAAATGATTCAAAGGGTTCCAATTTTGGATGAGAAAGAAGAGAAGAAGTGCAGATATTTTTTTGGGGAAAATGGATGTGAACGGAAGAAGACCAAATTTCCTAACAATTTTCGATCGATGCTTGAGCTTCATATGAGATCTGAGAAAAAGAGAGAAAAAGAGAGAAGGAGAAGACGAGAGGGAAGAGAGACTGAAAGAGAAAGGGGCGAGAAAATAAAAGGATTAGGTTTAGGTTTTAGTTTTAGGATTAGTTTATATATATACTAATTTAATTCAATATAATTATATAAACGGATATATCATATATATATATAATATATATTAATAATATAATAATATTATTATATATATAAAGGGTCGGTCGGTTCTCGATCGGTTTTTAGCCAAAATTTTATGGAACCGAGAGCCGAGCTGATATCAACCTTTTCTCGGTCGGTTATAAACCGAGCCGCCACATAGTCACATAAACCGAGCTGCCGAGCCGCCGACTAGTCGGCTCGGTCGGTTTCGGCTTGACTTTGCTCCCCCCTAACAATACTTATACAGACCGCCATGCATATTTCGTCACTCTGTCTCCATGGAAAAGATACATCAATGGGACTCATTGAGCCGGCCTATCAAATAAAACACTATACATGCATTAACTGAAGTTTCCGAGAAACTCATTGTCCTGCGCAGCTGAGCCTAAATAATTCCACTTTTCCACCTTAACTAAAGTAAGTAAAATTTATGTCCAGAAAAAGAAAAGAAAAAAAAACGTGGTAAAGCTGGTACGGTTATAATGTACCATTCAGCACAATTAAAGTGTTACTAGTGTTTTCATGGAAAACTTCATAAATCTAGTTTTATTGAAAATAATTTTATCTATATATATAGCTTGCCTCCTTTATGCATATGTTGTTTCGTTAACTAGAAGATGCACTAAGGGTTGTTTGTTAAACCATTGAAAATGAAAATTTTTAATGATATAATTTTTTTTCTATGTGTTTGATAATCAATGTCCAAAATGTTTGGATTTTGACTCAAATTTTAAAAAGATATTTGCGATTTTTTAGGAATATTGTTTAGTGGACATGAATACTTGGTGAACAAGAATCTTACTTGGAAATTGATTACTTAGAAGTTAAGTTTGTATTAGTATAAATATAGAGTCTCTTAATAATAGGGAGGGACGATATAGTCAGAGTAACAGCGTTCGAGTGGAGACATTCATATGAAAAAAGGATGGTCCTCATAGGTGTGTATTTGTTTGGTACGGTATTTGATTTGTTGATGTGAAGATTGGTTTGTTGATACCGAGTGAGAGTGCTCGAGATTGGTTGGATTTGAATTTTAGATTGATTGTCAGGTTGAGTTGAGAGATCGAGTGAGTTATTAATAATTATGTCTGATGTAATTTTCTATAACTAGTGGCCTGATTGAGTGAGCCGCTTACCACTTGATCCAACCCCTTGTTGGTGTAAATATTTGTGTTTTATTTATACTAATATTATGTTCTTCCTTTTTATCATTAATTCTTTCTTTTTTAGTTGTTATCAATGTATTTTTTTTAAAATTAAAATTATATTTTTCATACAAAAATATCAAAAAAAAAATTGTTTTCTACATTTCACATCTAATAACTTATCAAATAGTTTTTATACCACAAATTCAGTACTAAATTCAGTAGCAATAAAAATCGAATACTTAAATTTTCATTACTTAATTTAATAAATAGATTCGCATATTAAATTTATGTCTACACCATTGCCATATCGTGCTAATTAGGAATACCATGAAATCAAGCCATTTAAGGATGAAAGCTACTCCCTCCTTCGTCCCAAATTATACTCCTCCAATTCAAAATAAGTGAAACACTAGGAATATTACACAGATCAAGACAATGATTAGTTGGTTTTAAATTTAGTAAAAACTCATTTAAAATGGCATAATTACACTTTATAAACAATTAATTAATAAAATCTTCTCTCCCTTCCCAATTTTCCAAGACCACTTAAAAATTCAACCACCTTAGTTAACACTTAGGGGTATATATGGAAAAAAGAGCAAAATTGCATTGATTTTGTTATTGTTTCACTTATTTTGAAAGACTGCAAAAGTTAAAATGTTTCACTTATTTTGAATGGAGGGAGTATGTCCTATCCACTTTCAAATGTTTCTCCTAAATTATTTGTTATTACATTAAACATTTCAAGACAAGATTAAATGCAAGTTTTCTTAAATTATTCTTTAAGAGGTTGTTTACTTTCCATGGGAGAGTCTTTCTTATGGAGAGTGATTCTATGGAGTCTTATTCTCTACTCCCATAGGAATAAACTTTCTTGTGTACCCTTAAAATTATTATCTCATATTTTTTAATCTAATCAAACTATGAAAAGTCTTCTCATCTATTATTTTTCATGAACAATAATCTAAAATTTATCAAAAAAACATCCTCTAAAAAACTATGGAGGAGAGATATATCTTTGCACCTTAAGTCTATGAGGAGTGACATATTAATGGAGTTGATTTAGAATGGCAAAAAAGAAATGAAATACTATGAAAAATTGACTTTTCAATGAAATAAGAAAACGACCTGGACAGTCAAAACTGATAGAAAATCCTTCTCCTTCACCCATTTCTAATTTATTTCGTTGAAAATTCCGCTACGTGTGTTTATTCGGTAAAGAGATTGTCTCTTCATTGTCTTTTCATCAATAGGTTGCGTATGTAACTTACTAATCAATCACACACACACACACATATATATATATATATATATATATATATATATTCTTAATGCTGATGATTCAGCTATGTTTGTTCCACTGTTTATCACGATTTGGAGCCTCGAACGTGGCAAACATTCTAAAAGCTATTTTTGGTGTACATTTCAAATGCGACTGATTGTCCCATGTGGCGATGCAACCATCGACAAACAGTAAAAAGCTCAAACGCTCGAAGATAGAGCAATTGAAACGATTGGCTCTCTTTTTCCTATTTTAACCGGTGCCGACTTAAATGAGTCGCCTTGAACTGAGATGTAATAATTACAATATTGTGAACCGTCAGATTTGACGGCGGGAGATGAGGATCGTTGAATGGGTGGAAAAATGTAAAAAGTTTTACCTTTGACCAAACCGGTAAATAGAAAAAATTGGTGGAAATATTGGGTGAAAAATGGTCCCATCAAATTGGAATTTGTGTCTAGTTGTAAAAGCTACCTGCTAAGAGACAAAAATACAAGGGGTAGAATGGGGATTTAACATGAAATGATAGTGAGAAAAAAAGTTGCCATCATTTATTACTTTTTTTTTCTACATGTTATGGAAATAGGACTTTCACACCATGATAAGGAACTATTAAAAGGCTAGTTAGCATGGACTAGCAAGGACCATAAAAGACTAATTAATAAGACCTATCTTAAGTTAGGTAAACATATGAGCAATTAGCCTAATAGTTAATATATATAGCAACTTACATGAGGGCAACTAGAGTAAGTACATGTTATAAGGCTAATATTTCCTATAAATAGGAGGTTATGGCATTGAACTCAAGGCTATCCCTATAGACACCTATTTTTGTCCATATCCTCTCAATTTTAATCAATTTATCTTTTAAATGGCATTATGGTCACATAAGGGGCATGTTAGTCATCTGCAAATTCAGGGGTATTTTGGTCATTTTGCACATTCAGGGGCGTCATTTTTAGTTCATTGTTAATTTAGATTAGTTAATTCATTCTTAGTCATATAGATTGCATTTGAAAAACACAAAAAAATCTTAGCATGAGCACCTTTGGCATTTTTGCATATTTCAAAGCTTAGCTGCATTCAGTAGTTGCATTTTAATCTTTTATTTTAAATCGATTTTTATTTTCTTAATTTGCACTGGGGGCATTTTTGTCATTTGCGAGTTCATTTTAGCTTTTTAATAAAGTAGTTCACTCAGTAAGCACTTTTCCAATCAGTATTTAGTTATCATTTTCATTAGATTTTCAAAGAAAACATTTTCATTAGGTTTTCATAAGAAAAAAAAACAAAACAAAAAAGGGGAAAAGAAAAAGAGGGTTTGTGCATGTAGTTTGACCATTCCCTCCTTGGGGTTTGTTTAACCATATGGGTCATTTCTGAGTTTGGGATTTCATTAGGCCTACCCTAGTTGCTGCTGGCCCAAGTTCTTTCCTTTTATTATTGGGCCTTGGTCTTTCAACCATGGGGATAGCAATCCACTCATTACATTGTTTGATATTGTTTGAGCCCATTTTCTTTTTAAAAAAATCCTCACTGCAAAAAATTAAAAGCATTTTGTTGCCATGAAAGCTACAAGGATTGATATACAGGTCGTTTTATATTGCAATAAAAGTTGGAATGTAATTTACAATGGGTTACATGTCAAATTTCAAAATCTACAGGGGATTGAGATTGAAAATAGGCTGGATCTAATGATTGAAGACGTGTTGCTTAACAAAATGGGAGCTGCTGGAGCTTGCAGATTTACTATATGGGATTATGGCTGCACAAATCAAATACAAAATTGAGAATTTCAGTTCAATTGGCTGCATACATTATCTCCAAACATATAAACGAAAAGAATATGCCAATGCAATGTGATCAAGAAACAAAGCATTAGCTGATAAAAGATCATATTGAACCCAAAGAATGCATCAAACTCAGAAACATTTGCACCTTTGCAGCAAGTTAATAAGGTCATCACGGTAGCAATTCTACTTGAGGTTTTCACAAAAAAAAAAAAAAAAAAAGATGAGACCAGAAATGTGCCTTGGGCAGACAGTGCACAAAACTAAGCAAAGCAAATTGAAGCTACAACAAAGTACCAACAGAGGTCAATACGAGCATAATGACAGGCACATTGAACAGATGCATATTAAGAACAACAAAACAGTTCCAGCAGAGCACATCAGCAGGGCAAAGGAGAATTACAAAAAAAAAAAGAGTTTTCAATGAGCAAGCTTTGAGCACAAAAACAGAGCATGGTAGCATGGCAATATCATCACATAGACATTGCATTTGATAGGCAAAGTTTAAGAACGAAGCAAGGCAAATTCAAGGAATCAAGGTGATCAACAGTAACAAATTTCCCAAGTAGTTACAAGAGAGAGAAGGAAAGAATTTACCTCAAGGAGCCACCTCATTGTAGCCAGCTAAGCACCTTCTCTCCCATCCTTATCCCATCCTTGGTAAGAAACTTTAGAGAAAAAGTCAAAAAGAAACTGTTAGCGGAAGGGAGGAATCTGTTAGCGAAAAAGAAAGAAAAAAAAAGGAAAAAAAACAGAAAAAAGTCATACTTATCTCCCCTCACAATACAGTCTCTGAGATTCATTCACAACCTCTCTCACATATACACATCTTCCACACTCATCTCCTCGATACATTTTGGCCTCACACTCCCTCTACACTAATCAGAAGCTCTGTCTCCATAACCAACCTCCCTCTCACACCCTCATTCTCCAACGACTCCCTCTCATTCTCTAGCCATGTACATACTAATCTTCACAGAGAACACACACAAAAGATACCCTGATCATCACACCCCTTTACACTCCAATCAAACACACAACAGATCCCTGTTCTCAACCACTCTCATCCGGCACCTCTCGCCTCACACCTTACACACACTGAAAAGAGAAGAAAAAAATCCCTCCATAATCCTAGCTCTCACCTTCTTCCTCTCACCACACCAAACACTACACAGGCACTCATTTTCCCTCATCTCTCGGACCCCATTTTTTATTTTTTTTTAACACTTCTTCACACACTGATACAGATACAAGGAAAAAAAGGGAAATAGAAAGGATCCTCGGATTGAGGATACAGAACCCTCTCTCCCATCATCAACACACATACACAGAGAAATTTTTTAAAAGAAAGAGAGAGGAAACCGATTGAGAGTTATGGAGGTTAAAGTCTTACCTTAAAATCTTGAAGGCCCGTCGGTGGAAGCATCTGATCTCGGATCGGTTTAGGGGGGTTTGGTCGCGAGGTGAAGGAGAAGAGTATACCCAAAAATCCGATTGATCCTATGGTTAGATCTTGAGATCTGAAGAGAAAGGTAGAGGCTCGGTTAAGGTTAGATCTACGAAACTACATGTGTGATTTCGTAGAATGGGGGCCAGATTTGGAATCAATGGGTTGAGGGGAAGGTTTCCACACTTTTTGGTGATCATCAGCGCCTGAAGGAAGCTCCGACACGGTGGTTCAAGGTGGTTGCGATTTCCGGTGGGGAAGATATTGGGCGGCTAGGGTTTCTGGCTGAATAAGGTTTTAAGGAAGAAGAAGACATGTGAGTTTATATAGTGCCTTGAGGTTTTAACCTAAACGACGCCGTTTTGGTGTATGATTGAATTGGAATTCATCAATTCAGGTAAAATTTCTAACTTTCTTCAATTGAACCCTTAATTTGATACAATTAAATCCCTTGATTTGTTTTTCAATCCACATAAAACCTGAAATTTATTTCCATTTTCAATGTAGTCCCTGATTTAGGGTAATATTTGTTAATTGATTCAATTTCGCCCCTGATTTAAGATTTTACTTTTGATTTATGCGTCCTAGTCCCTAATTTAAGGTTTATTTCTTAATTAAATGCAATGTGATCCTTGCTTTATTCAATTTGACCCCTGATTTTAGAAATTATGCTAGAATTTTGCAATTGAGTGCTTGATTTGCATTATTGGTATTTAATTTGTGCTTTTTGCTTCTTGAATTTTACTAATTAAATGTGGAAATTGGGATTTAGGCTAAAAGATTGAATTTTTAAGTGAAAATTGTGTTTGTCATGGCCAATTGATTTTGAAATCTTGATGTTCAAGTTGGAAGTAATTTAAATTGATTTTATAATTTCGAATTGAGTTAATTTGGATTTGAAAAATTGAGGTTTTGATTTAAAGCTATGATTTTTCCTTAAATTAAAAAAAACTTGAGGATGACATGTTAAGACACTTTGGGTCATTTTTAGTTCTTGAAAAAACAAAGCTTGGAGTTACAAACCCAATTTTCCAAATTTGAAAATAACTTGAAAGAAACTGGTGACTCCTTTTAAATGCCTTTTAATTTGGGAATTAAGATTTTTAGTCTAAAGATTTGATTTCCTAAAACTAGATTCAATTGTAGTGTGAGTTTATCTCATGATCAATTTTCCTTTAGCTTAGATTCAATTTGCTCTTGCTTTGGTCTTTGATTTTGAATTTGTATCTTGATTTGTTCGTATGCCTCCTGAACTTCGCTAATGGTTTTCTTAGTGTGCAGAAAAGGTCCCCAGTAGACCCAGTCCGACCCATAAGTTTTTATTTCTCTTTAGTTTTTGTTAATTTGTTAATTGACCCGGTTTGGCCTTGGTTTGTAATAATTTAGTAATTTAAGTGCTAAACTAGAACTTAGTTGCATGCATATCATATTTACTTGTCATTAACTATATTTGTTTGCATATCATACCACCCTAATTCAGTTAATGACCGTAACCCTTCCGAAGAAGGGGCATTCAGTGAGTGATCGAGTTTTCGGGGCCACTGAATGTCTCCGAGGATGAGACGGCTCTTCTCGGCATGCGCCGGGGCTCCGAGCATATATCCTGGGAAGTGCTTTTAAAAACTCGGGTTACGCGAGTTAGCTTTAATAATTGGACTTTGCATTCATCATTTGCATACATGCATTTAATCTAGAGATTGAAAAAGGAAAAATCCAAAAAAAGGAAAAATCAGAAAATCAAAAGAGGCAATAACAGGTGTTTTCAAAAAATGGTTTTCCTCAAATCATGTTCTCTTATCCAATTTTCAAAATTAAAGAATGGGCAATTCAAGAGTTTTTCAAGGTAAGCATATTTAAAAAAGAATGTTTTTTAATTAAGCAATCCAAAAAAGGATTTTTGGAAGTTAATAAAATTGGTCAAGCTTTTCAAAGTCAAAAATGGCAAAAAGATTTTATCATAGCATTTTCAAAATTTCTTCCCGGTGCGGAAGACTCAACAAGAGAACAAAAAGTGAAAGAGAATCGAGACAGAATTGACCGATGATGTTCGATTATATTCTTCGAATTCTCGACATTGGTTTTAAAAATGCTTTTATTTTCTTTCATAACCCTTTTGAATAAAAATCAAGATTAGGATTAAAAGCAACCAACTTTTCTTTTCGACCCAGTAGATCTAGTTAGATTAAGAGGTACCGTCACTTGACGGGCGCTCCGGGGGTGCTAATCCTTCTCCGGTCGTAATCGACTCCCGAACCTAGATTTAGGTTATAAAGACCGGACCTTAGGATTAGTGGATCAATTGCCGAGCCTTTGGACCCAACTTAGCTTAGGTGGTCTTTAGGTGACTAATCACACCTTAGAATTTTGATTAGTGGCGACTCCATTTCCAACGTCGTTTCGACAGGGTTCCCCGGACCCGAACGTTTCGACAATCCCCATAACCGAATTTCCAACCTTAATCTTATGAGCAAATTCAAAGCTCATTCTTATCCCTCTAGCCTATAAGCCATAGCACCACTCATCCGAAAAAATCAATTCCAAAAGCTTATTCTTAAAAGCTTAATTATTACTCTTGTATTCTCTCTTTAAATCGTGAAATATTATCTAGTAGTACTATCCGAAGACGTAGGCACATTATTGGCCGAAACTTGTTAAATTCGGTGTTCTCTTTTCTCCTTGGTTGGTGGAGACAATATAGACTCCATCATTTCATAATACGTTATCAGCACGAGAGCTCTGGTTGCTTTAATCTTTTATTAAGGTTAGATCTTTTATTTCCTAAATTTCAATTCCTATATTTTATCTATATTATATTCTACTTCTACATTTCCATTTTTCTCAGTTGATATTGACACCAGAAGTTGTCACAATAAATAATATTTGACACCAGAAGTTGTCACGCCGAGGATTATGGCAAATCTTGGAAGCCCAAATTTCAGTTCTTGGATGTTAACGAAAGTAACTACTTGTCCTGGTGCCTCGACCTTGAGTTGCATCTCCAAGGACAAAGTCTGGCTGATGCTATTGAAAAGGATGGAAAAGTTGATGACAAAGAAAAGGCAAACGCCTTAATATTCATCCGTCAGCATCTCAGTGACAGTTTGAAAATCCAATATTTATCTATCCGTGATCCCCACACTTTGTGGATGAGGTTGAGAGAAAGGTATGTTCATACCAAGACTGTTATTCTCCCTCGAGCTTCTCCCTCGAGCTCAATATGATTGGCAAAATCTAAGGTTGCAAGACTTCAAGTCTGCCCCCAATTATAACTTGGCTCTTTTTCACATTGTGTCAAGACTTGAACTATGTGGTGTTAAACTCACCGAGGTTGATCTTTTGGAGAAGACATTTTCCACCTTCCATGCTTCTAATATTGTATTGCAGCAACAATACTGACAATGTCAATTCAAGACATACTTTGTGTTCGTGAATGAAGAATCTATGGAGTCAATTTTATGCTCATTGAAGTCATAAAGTTGAAAGCTACAAAGTTCCAAAGCAAGGGAGTAAGAAGAGTTCAAGTTGCAAGAAGGCATATCAAGTCATCAGGAAGACATGGGTGATCAAGCTTAAGACCTGGGTGCTTAGGCCAACTATGTGGGCGCCCAGGTGGAGTTGGGGCCCTTGTTCGCACGCGCCACCAGCCACTTGTGGACTTCATGTTGAAGCTTCTTCCTTTCTTTCCAGATTTGGTGACAGCTTATGAAAATAACCATAACTTTTGATTTAGATCTCCAAATGAGGCGTATGAATATGCATTGGAAAGCTAACCCCGAGAGCTACAACTTTCATGTTTTGGTCGAGACCCAGTTTTGCCGTTATTGTGGATGAAAATGCCCCTGAAGTTTCTGCAGACAAACTGGACCTAGAAAAGCCCATGAATTCAAGCCCAAGTTGATGTGTTTAACCTGAATTCGGTATTTGGAAATAGCCCAGACCTGGAGGACGAAATTCCACTCAATTGAAGAAGGTTTATTGAGCTTAAAAGTCTATTTTGTCCTAGGTTAAGTTTGCCCTAAGTCTCTAGTATAAATAGACACATTTTCTCTCTAGAAAAGAGGTTAGACGGTTTTGGAGCTAAGGGCAGCCGCCGGCCAGAGACTATCTTTCCTAGGTTTTTCTATTCTTTTTCTTTGGATGGCTTCTCAACTCATGAGTAGCTAATCCTTTAATTTCTCCAATGTAGAATCTAATTGATCTCTTGACTTTTATTATGGGGAGACTTTTGTTCTTTATAATTTGATTTTCTATTTGAAAATGTTTCTTATCCCTTTTCTTCATCTTATGTATTATTGTTTGATTGGTTAGGAGGCCTACTAATCTTGATAAGCATGAATACTATTGTTAGAATCATTGATTCAAAGTAACAATTGAATTTAGGAGTCCTAGTTCAATGTGATTATCAAACCTTATTGAAATCTATAGGCTGAACGGAAATAGGCATAGATGAGTTTGGTTTTAATTTATTTATGCATGCAGGCATCCAATAATCTTAATGCTTTATTCCTTAACGGAATAAAAGAGTTGATCTTTGGGTCAATCGGAATGAGATTGACTAGTAGCATGTCAGGGTTTGTAAGAGTCTTTGCCCTAGACCATTTATTCAAGTGGAGTTATTAAGCTATTAAGAGGATTAACCCGTTCCAATGAAAGTTGAAGCCTACGTCTTAGGATATATACTGCTTTGGAATAATTTATGATGCTTAATTGATTAGCAATTAATGTCAAATTCATGTTTTGTGTCAATGATCCATCTTAACTTTGTCAAGAGTGAAATTAATTCTATATTGGAGGTTTTGTTTTATATAGTTGGTTACTTGATTTATTGTGCTCAGTAGTTTATTTTGCTAGTTATAATTTATATTGCTAAATTTCATCGCTCAATTTTTCATTTTTTTTACACAATAAATTAGTTTAGAGATTAACCTCTCTCCCTGTGGATTCGACGCCTACTTACCCTAGCTATTTAGTTAAGTTTTGTGGGGATTTATCTTGTGGTTTGTTCAACGACCGATCACAATCTAAGCTGAATTGACTTCCCTTGCCAAACGTGAAGTTTTTTGACCCATTACTAAAACCCCTGACAATGTAAATCCCGTTGGATTCAAATGGGTCTTTGTCCGGAAACGAAATGAGAAAAACGAGGTCGTGAGGTATAAAGCCCGACTCGTAGCCCAAGGATTCTCTCATAAATCTGGGATAGATTATGATGAAACGTATTCACATGTGATGGACACAATTACTTTTCGTTTCCTTATAAATTGGGTAGTCCAAGAAAATTTAGAATTGTGTCTTCTGGACGTTGTGACGGCATACTTGTACGGTTCATTAGATTCTGATATCTATATGAAAATTCCTGAAGGATTCAAAATGCCTGAAGCATACATTCCCCGCAACTTATTCTCGATAAAGTTGCAACGATCTTTATATGGATTAAAGCAATCCGGTCGCATGTGGTATCAACGCTTAAGCGATTACCTAACTAAGGAAGGATACATGAATGATCCCATCTGCCCATGCGTGTTCATTAAGAAATCTGAAACCGGATTCGCTGTTATAGCAGTTTATGTCAACGATATAAATATAATTAAAACTCCTGAAGAGTTATCGAAAGCTGTTGAATATTTGAAAAAGGAGTTTGAGGTTAAGGATTTGGGTAAAACCAAATTATGCCTTGGTCTGGAGCTTAAGCATAAAGAAAATGGAATTCTTGTCCATCAGTCAGCATATACTTAGAGATTGCTTAGACATTTTAACATGGACAAGTCTTATCCTTTGAGCACCCCTATGGTTGTAAGGTCTCTTAATCCCCAGAAGGACTCGTTTCGTCCTAAACAAGATGATGAGTATATATTTGGTCTTGAAGTATTATACCTCAATGTTATCGGGGGACTTATGTATTTGACACAGTGTACGAGACCTGATATCGCTTTTGCGGTGAACTTGTTGGCACGTTTTAGTTCTAAGCCAACACGGAGACACTGGAATGGAATTAAACATATCTTTAGATATCTCCGAGGAACCACTGATTTGGGGTTATTATATTCAAAGAAAACTACTAACTCTGGTTTAGTAAGATATGCTGATGCGGGATATTAGTCTGACCCACACAAAGCTCGCTCTCAAACCGGTTATTTGTTCTGCTATAATGACACAGTCGTTTCTTGGCGTTCTACTAACCAAACGCTTGTAGCTACATGTTCCAACCACTCTGAGATTATCTCCCTCTATGAGGCCGGAAGAGAGTGTGTTTGGTTAAAATCTGTTATAGCACATATCCAAAAGACTTGTGGATTGAAACCGATTATAGATTCTCCCACTATAATTTATGACGACAATGCTGCTTGTGTTGCACAAGTCAGGGGAGGATACATTAAAGGAGATAGGACCAAGCACATCTCGCCGAAATTTTTCTACACTCATGAACTCCAAGAAAGTCGATAAGTTGATGTCAAACAGATTCACTCCACTAACAATCTTGCAGATTTATTTACCAAATCTTTGCTAACATCAACATTCAAGAAACTTGTTTATGACATTGGTATGCGGCGAGTTAACAAGATGTAAGATTAATTTTCCCAAAAGTAAAAATATTTAGATGCCCCAGAAATGACAGTTTTCTTTTTAGGGGGAGCGATTATGACCATTGTGCTTTAATGGTATTCAGTCCAAGGAGAAGTATTATGGAAATGGGACTTTCAAACCACCATGATAAGGAACTATTAAAAGGCTAGTTAGCATGGACTAGCAAGGACCATAAAAGACTAATTAATAAGATCTATCTTAAGTTAGGTAAACATATGAGCAATTAGCTTAATAGTTAATATATATAGCCACTTACATGAGGGCAACTAGCCCTTAGTAAGTACATCTTATGAGGCTAATATTTCCTATAAATAGGAGGTTATGGCATTGAACTCAAGGCTATCCCCATAACCAAATTTCCAACCCCAAAATCCTATTAGCAAATTCAAAACTCATTATTATCCCTCTAGTCTATAAGCCATAGCACCTTCACCTATCCGAAAAAATCAATTCCAAAAGCTTATTCTTATAAGCTTAATTATTACTTTTATAATCTCTCTTTAAATAGTGAAATATTATCTAGTAGTACTATCTGAGGATATAGTCACATTATTGGCCGAACCTCGTTAAATTCAGTATTCTCTCCTCTCCTTGGTTCTTATTATTTTGGTGGAAACAATCTAGACTCCATCATTTCATAACACTACACCATTTATTACTCATTTGTAAAGGGAAAAACATCAACTTACCTCTTGAAATGTGACAGGGTTCAAATTGACAAAATGGAATGGATGGATTGGGCTTGAAAAAAGTTGCCCATTAGGCGGTTAAATTGGGCTTTCAAATGAAAATGTGAATTGAGCTGAATTTTTTGATGTTTGGCTTTGAAGTAAAATAAGGAGATTTGAAGAAATAAACATGCTCTTCTAAATATCTTTATTTTTTATGGATAAGTTTTTTCTTAAATTTTTTTATATACTTTAATTTGGCTGAGATGTTGAATAAGGACCTGAATTTTCGTTAAGGTCTCAATTTAGGCCTAACCTATAAATAAAAAAGTCATTTAAGAGTGCTATTTAAGTTTAAGGTCAATAAAGGGCCTTTGAATGGACGTGCTTTACACGTACCGTCAATATAACATATCTATCCGTCAATGTTAACAGATGTATGACATAGTCATTACTTTTTCTTTTTTTTTTTTTATTGAAAAATAAATTATTGAAATCTTTAATGGTATTTATTTTGTTAAAACATTCAAACAAACAAGAACAGTAACCACACAAAACCCAGATGCAGACCTACCTCCACCGTGTCGCTTCTCACCGCCGGAATGACTTTTAAAACACACCAATCAAAGCTCTTTTTCTCCTATAAAGATACAGCATTTCCGATTTTCAAAGAACCACAATTTCTCAATAGTAAAAAATTTCTAGAACCACAAATCTTAAATTTCTAGATCTAGGGTCATCGGTTCCTCCCCTTCACCTGAAAATCAACACAGTCCTTTCTAACCTCCATATCTGTCTTTTCACCACTCAACAACACCCAAATCAATTCCACACTCTTGCTAGGAAAACATAAAAAAATTGTTGTTGGAGAGCAAGAAAAGGATAAAGATGGGGAGATGAGCACAAGGGAAAGGGAGAAATTCCATTGAAGCTGGCGGGTCAGATTAGGATGATTAGGTTCTCATGTTTTCATAAGAGAAAGAAACTAATACTCTTGTTTTTTACTGGTGTGTGTGGCTGGGCACCAGATAACTTCTCTTGGTGCTGGGTTAAGACGCCTAGCTTTACATTTCTGACCATTAATATTTGTCTCTTTCACTGTTATGTATTTATATGCATATTCGAAGATGAAACAGATGGCTTCTCTTTTTCTTTTTTTAATCCCTAAAATAACGCAAGAAAGCTACAGATGAAGAATGATCTAATAAGATTTTTTCTTATAGATTTTATATGATTTTTTTTTCTACAAAAGTAGCAGAAATAAAAAGAGGACAGCAATTACGGCCTCAGTGTGCCGACTCCAACCCGGTCATCATCAAGCATAGGAATAATATGCTCAGGTAGCTTAACGCATACAGTAACTCCAAAATCCGCCTCATGAGTTAACATGGCCAAACAGTCTGTACACCTATCCCCTCACGAAAAATATGTCTTATTTCCATAATCCAATCACTCTTAATAAGTTCCATGCAATCTCGAACCAATATATAACAAAGATGGATATTCACCATAGGTTTGCTTAAGAAATTTACCACCACCGCGGCATCCATTTCTACTATCAACGGAGCACAACCCCGCTTTTTAGCAAGCAACGAACCTTGCCTAACTCCCCATAATTCGGCTTCTAAGCTGCTGGTGACACCTATGATGATGGGATAAGAAGATCAAGATTGTGGTGAAAAAAGAATAATACAGTTTGGATGACTTTCAAACAAATTAAATTATTTAGATTTGAATGGGAATTTTTTTTTCTAAAATATTGAAATTGAATCATATGAATTATGATAGAATTTTGGAAGTTAATTTAAAAAGATATATAAACATTTTACTATTTAATTAAAATTAATATCATTTAACATTGTTTTCAGTTTTAAAAGTCATTTAATTATTTTTTCAATATATATTCAATCAACGGTCATAAATTCTCCTATTTGCCACATGTCGGCATCCTAAATTCCAACGCGCTTTAACTACCATTTGTTCATAACGAGCCGTCAAATCTAACACCATTTCCTTCTTTTTTGCCGTCATAACACCATGTCCTTAATTGGCCTTATTGGATAACATCAAACCCTTAAATGACATTTTCTATAGATTAGGCCCTAAATTGAGACTTTGACAATAATTTAGTAATTTAGATGAAGTAAAAGAACTACTCATAATGTTCTAAAATGTGATATATGGTTTACCTTAAAAAAAGAAGGGTATATAGTTCAAAAATACATGAATATGATTTCATATATATTTGGTTGTTAAGAAATAGCTAAAACATGTTAAAACTTAATGAGAAATTTTTCATTACCTTCAAACCCGTTAAAACTTAATTAAAACCTTCTTTTTTTAGTTCAACTAAAACCATGTTTGAAGTTTAGAAATTCCACATTGACCATATTTAGTTGAAATATAAGCTAAGGTACATATATCAATAAAGCCAAGAAATAGTAAGTCCATGTCAAGAAGTATTATATGTCATTAATTCATTACTATATATTCATATATAATGTACATAGACAGTATCTTATGTTAAATTCATTACTATATATTCATATATAATGTACATAGACAGTATCTTATGTTACCATGTATGTTTTCGTCAAAACTAATCAATTATATATTCATCCATTTTCAATTCTTTGATGATTTATTCATTTCAATTCATTGATTATTATTAGTTTATTACTAATGTTAGTAAGTGGTATAATATGTATGGATAGTAGTATACTTGACATGTTCTCTTGCTAAGTAAACAAACAAATTACAAATAGTGAGATATCTCACTATATTATTTACATTATAGTATGATGTAATCATTATAATATATACTAGTGTCCGGCCCGCGTAATCATTATAATATATACTAGTGTCCGGCCCGCGCTTCGCTGCGGGGTCGTTGGACTGTGCAAGAATTATAACGGGTTAAGGGAAAAAAAAAAGTGCAATTTGTTGTTATCATGAAACATAAAGCTGTTTTTTTTATTGATCACCTATGTAGAAAAACTTACATATTTCATAGTTGACAAACACAGAAGAAAGTTAAGTTTACACATAGTAATAGAAACAGAAAAACAATGTGGCAAGCATTCAAATGAGTTCAAATGGTTTTTGGTAGTATAAAATAGGAGAGTTTAGGAGAGTTTCAGAGAGTTTTGAAGCTAATATATATAACACTGGTTTTCATTGATCATCTAGGAGGTCCATCATGAATTTGACTTTGACATGATAATACTAATGTCATAAAAGAAAAAGGAAAGATGAAAATTGAAATAGTGATTAAGGATTACAAAGAGAAATACAAACAGGGAAACAAAATAGATTAAATTAAGTAATTGAAAACTTGTTGATCGGAATGCCATTGGCTCCAACTGAGAAGACAAAAAATCTGATATTTCCTGTCTTATGGGCATGAGATATTTTGGCAGCCCTTCTCTCTGCAAAAAGAAAAAAGGTTGAGGCTCAGTTAACAATAACACATGCCTATATTTTCTCCATATGAATTACACGAACATGAAACATAACTCATACAACCATGGGACCAAGGAAAGCTGGTGTACCAAGCATAAGAACTTGCAGACAGTATATAAATCAAATGAGCCCAACATACTTCATTAAAAAATAAAACTAAATGTTAGCTTTTCTTAGAATATCCTATTACCTTGCCACATGTTACTGGATGATGCTGGTATGTACCAATGATTTCAAAATTTGGACTCTGAAAATCTGCAAAAATAAAAGTAATTAACATCATAGGACTGGAGATTAAAATGGCTAGAGTAATACTTAATGATTTAAGTAGTTTGCATAATAGCCACATAAGGATTCTTTGTATTAACAAACTACATTGCATTAAGCATATAATCCAAACCATTGTTCAGGCCACAAAAGACTTGAACATAAGAAAAATATAGCATCACAACATATAAAAGTTAACTCATTGGCAGATTTTTTTAGCTGCAGTCTAAGCCAATATATCTGCTACCCAATTCACTTCCCTATAAGGCTATAACATAAAAGAACATTCAATTGACAAATAGAGGCTGCAGCCTAAGGCGTGCTATCACTGCAAGCCTAACACAAAAGAACCCAATTTCCTCTCATTTGCACTCAAAAGAAATAATAGAATAAGCATTAGTCATCAGTTCATTTCTTATTCAGTATATGATTTTTATTTAATTTACCTGTATATCTAATTTCTTTTGTGGAAATACTCAAAGAAGAAAACTCTTTATGGTTACTTTTTACTTTAAATGCATTCCAACTTAGGGTCTAATAGATTTATGATGCTATCAAGCTGTCATGACAATCTCTAGTAAGAAAAAAAATTAACATATACCTGTAAGAAGCAGAGAGTGCTCGAATGATCTTCCAGCCGTCTCCACCTCTATCTCTACATTCTCTGGTTTTGCACTGAGAACCTATACAAATTAACTTTATTAATCTCTTATGTAAATATTATTCAGTAGCTCTACCTGGATGGTTAAAAGTTTAAGTGAAACCTCATCATCTCAGCAGCTCTACCTGAATTATTAAAAGTTTAAGTGAAAGCTCATCATCATCTGTTTCCAGGTAGATTTCTTGAATTTTCCCTAAGATTCTCAAAAACTTAAGGCATACTTGATTTTAGCTTGCACTATTCTTAATAATCTAAGGCATTAGACTAATCTGACCTTTTTGAGGCCCATTTTCCTGGGCTGGAAAAGGAATAAGAGCAATTGGTATCTGTATCTGCTCTTCAAAAGTGTTATGTTGGCTCCTCACCACCTTTCTTCAAATCTGTCACAGCAGGTAAGAAATATAAGGAACCATCCAGTCGAAACACAATCTTGTGAAATAGCATTAACTAAAACCTTTGGAAATTATAAGATGCAATAAATTGAAAAATAGTAGAAAGTATAGGAACAAAAGAACATGAATTTAAAAAATCAAAACAAACAAAGTAGATCCAAAGCTTCAAAAGAAATCATACCACATTATAAGTCACTTCCATATAATTAAAACAAGTGGTTCGGTTCGCGCTGGCGCGTCGAACGTTAAAAAATTTGGATTGTTTAAGAATTACTTCTATTGAATGCAATCGCTCGATGTTGAAAAAATGTTTCAAAGTTACAACATGATCTAAAATTTATTATATTTCTAAATAGCAACTATTAATCTATAAATGGAAAATTGGATTTGCTTGAAACATATTATATCATCTAAATTGTAAAGTTTGCTTATATAATGTCTAATGTTTAAAAACATACAATACCTAAATGATTAACCTATTTTTTATCTAGTATCACAAAAATTAAAGCCTATGCCAATTTGAGAAAATAATTGCATGTCTTAAGCCATTCTAAATGAACTTGAACTAAGTAACTATTAATTTCACTTCTTTATATAGTTAATGCAAAGTTCTATTTAATTAAAAAAAAATAGTTAGTATAGATGAAGGATTAATTTTCTCTATATCACCACCATGGATTATTTAGCTTTTCAATACACTAAAGAGGAATTCTCCCAACAATAAATACGTCTACACTAATGACTTTCCAAAACGGTTCCAAAGGACATGCAATTACCAAAATGACCAAATAGGTAAAGGAAAGATAAAAATCTAGTTTGGACTAAACTATAATTTACCAAGTGAGAAAAGACAAAAAAGGACAAAATGCTGGCTCCTCATCAATCCTGATTTGGAGCCTTTAGTAATTTCATTGGGTGTTTCAAATACTATTTAGTATATATAGTTCAAACATGAAAATTTATCATCCTACTCTAGGAAATAAGTACCTGGAGTTATAGTTGCACATTTGATCGCCATGTTATACCTACAATAAGGAATAAACTGATAGAAGTCAAATTCACACTGATTTACATAACAAATGAATCAAGGTTGCAAACATATTATGAATACCAATCAAGAAATTTAAAAAGTATGAATAAACATATTCAATAGAATAGGTTAGAAGTTTGCCAACTAACATCACCAGGAGGTTAGATAGCACTACTTATCACCCAACGTGGATTCATAGAGCCACCACCTTGGTCAGGATCTAAAAACCTGCATAAGCTAGTCATGGGGTTTTCATAAAATGCTTCCACAAAGGAACTGAATTGAATACTCATGGAAAATATATTCTTTACACCATGCAAATCTTACCTCAGGTAATAATACACATATGACTAAGAATATATGAAATAAAGCATCTTTTACATACCATTATCATGAGTTACACAGATTAGAGGAAAGAATATAAGAAACAAATAAATCAGTGAAAGAATGGATGGATAAATAAAGCTAACCTTGAACAGGTTCAATATTCAAAGAAGAGCCCACCACTGAGACACCAAAAGCCACAATCTGCTTTAAAGCCAAATTCCTTCTGCTCATCTCACATTTGCTTCCTTTCCTCATGAATCTATCAAAACTTAAAACGCAAAAGGTTTCAAAGAATTTCTTCTTTTATTAATAAGCAAAGTGAATTACATAAACTTCTAAATTGAGCTGACTTTTTATCGTAAAGAAAAATGTGAAACCTTCCCCATTCTATTACCTACTACTCTGTCTTAAACTGGTGATACACAGTTCCAAAAGCATTTCTTTGGGATTGAACAAATGCTACCCATAGTTAAAAGTTTGGCAAGATCACCTGAAGATAGGTGCTTGTCTGGTAGCGACTCTCGAGAGCTTAGTCAATTAGTAGAGGCCATAGGTGGTAGAGTTACTTGCAATTAATTCAAACAGTACACTTTCAGAACATGTAAAATCAAAGAAAAGGGAACAATAAAAGGTGTGAAAGGATTTTATAAGAATGATAGCATGTCACATAGAGGAAGAAAAAATTATAAATAAAAACACACTTACAAAGATCAATGTGTAAGTAGTTGTTAATTACACATACTTGCACAAACTTTGATTATTGGCAATTTGGCATATCTACAGTGCCAATGAACAAAATATGTCAGGATGCAAAATGACATGAGAGGAGGTATCGAACCAAGTTCCCCATTTTATGCATAAATCCTTGGTTTGCTCTTATGCAACAGAATTTTAACAGGATAGTTAAATGGAACTTTAAGAAATAAGAATAAGTAAATCAAACCTGAATTGTCTTCATCTTCAGTTCTCTGACTCTTTCTCTCACTCCTTGCATCTCTATTAGTGCTCTCTACAAAACTCAAGAGTAAAGACAAATCCAAATCTATGAGAAAGAGACATCATTAAGACCTAAAAATCAATGGAGATTTTTTTTTAAATGAATCTTGGGAGATTTGGGTCCATTTCCTGTATGAATCTGAGCAGCCACTCTCATCTCCCCTCTTACAGATTAACATGGTTAGGTGAGCAAGCGGGCATCCCATCATTTGAAGATTCCGCCGGGACTGAGTACAAATGTTTCCCATAGACCAACTGAAGCATACACAAAGAAAGCAAAGAAGAATCTGTATCAATATATATTTGGTTTTAAAAGAAGAATACAACAGCTCTCACCTTGATTAGAAGCAAAAATATAGCTATTAATTCAAATGCAAAGTTAATGCAACTCCTCACGATCAATAAGGTATTGACACTAACAGTATAAAAGAGTACTCAAAACATTGTTTGTTTCGGGCTGTCAAAAGTAAGCTAATATAATGTAATTAACATAAAACTTTACAATTCGGAACTGTATATGATGCAAAAACAAAGACAACATAATATTACAACAAAAGATGACCCATCAATCAGGCATAAACACAAACACCTAGCAAACAGAAATCAATAGCGATGGAAAAAAATTGTCTTACTTCCAAAGATTAATTTTAGCAAGACATGCAGTAAAAAAAAAAAAACGGGAACAAACCCAGAAGAAATTAAATTACTACCCAATACTCAATACCCAAATCAAAGGAAAGATATCAATACCTACAATTAAAATGAGTTCAAACTGAAGCTCGAAACTATACCTCTTTTTTTTCCCTCCTCTCATTTTATCTTTCTCCTTGCACAATAAACAACACACCCAAAACTTTTATATATATAATCCCCCCAAAAAAGAAGAAAGACAAAAAGGAAAAGGCAAATTATAGTAGAAATAAAGTTTGTAGTAGAAGACTCACCTTAATTTTCCTTTTCTGCTTCAGCTCTCTTCTTCTCCCCTTTCAAAATCACGAAAGAAAACACAAATTATATGTCAAAAATTAGATGAAATTTGTATTTAAGGATCAACCCACAAAGAAATTGGGACAAAGAAAAGAAGATTGAAATAAAGGCAAAGAACAGGGAACTCACCAGAACAGTGGAGAGACGGCATGCAAAAAAAGATGATGGAAAGAGAGTTACAAAATTGAAAAAAAAAAACAGTGGAGAGACAACGTTGGAGAGAAGAGATGAATAGGAGGAGAGAGGCGTTGAAGATGCTTGAGTGAAAAAAAAATCTGCATGTTGAAAAAATAGAGAAAGTAACACCTGGCTTGTGATTCAAGAGCTGGCCTTCTTGAGCAAACACACGGATAGAGGCCCAATATAACACCTGGCCTAGTTAATGCAAAATCAGTGCAAAAAGTATAAAAAAAGCCCAAACCCTAGGAAAGATGATAGCCAAAACCTTAAAAATAAGCTAAACCCTAAGCTATAGCAACAAAACATAGCTAAAATCTAAGTGAGAGGAAAAAACACCCCAAAATCAAGGTAAACCCTAAGTGAGATAAAAAAAAGTACATGGAATACCATGTTCACCCTTGTCAATTCACATGAAACACCCTATATGCCCTTGCAACCACATGAAATAACATAAAAACCAAGAAAGAAATTACAAACAATGCCACTCAAATAGTTGAATGCCCAAAAAACCAACAAAAAGGTGGCCAAATATTATCCAAATTAATGTGGGAATTTCACCCAATGTAAGTGGACCAAAAATTATACAACATTAAATAGACCGACAATTGAAACCACAAGATTTCAGAAGTATTTTTAGAATTAAAATATTAAAATTGACTTCTGAGTTCTTCATGAAAGTTGTAGATCATAAAATTACCTTTTCAACACTTGAATCACCTTGATCGGATAAATAGAACAGAAAATACAAAAATAAAACCAAAGAGTTAAATCGTCCAACCCATAATTGTAAAGGATTAAATAACACAAAGCATAAAAAGTAAAGGATCATTTAATAAATAATCCAGCAAAAAAAATATTTGTTTATGGAGACCTAACATAAAAGTTCCCTCTTGAACCATCCACGAAACTCATTAATCAAATTCACCTTTGAGGCCCTTAACGAAAGTTGTAGATCACACAATAACCTTTTAACCGAAACTTGAACAACCTTAATCGGACAAGTGAACCGAAAATTATACGATATCAAATAGACTGGCAATCGAGACCACAAAATTTCAGAAGCATTTTTTAGAATCAAAACATTAAAATTGGCTTTTGAGTCCTTAATGGAAGTTGTAGATCATGAAATCACCTTTTAATAGACACTTGAATCACCTTGATTGGACAAACAAAACAAAAAATAAAAAAATTAAAGCCGAAACGTTCAATTGTCCAACCCAGAAATTATGAGGGACTAAATAACATAAAGCATAAAAGTATAGGGATCATTTGGTAAATAAACTAACAAAAAAAATATTTGTTTATTGAGAACGGGGCCCACAAATAGTAACTTTATTCCAAACTTCCCAAAACACCCTCACCATCAACCGAAATAACAAAAAAACCAAGCATAAAAAGTACCAAAATACCCCTGACAATTTGTTTTAGGGTGAATGTAATGAGGTTTCTCAACTGGTTTTTTGGTACTTCTACTTCTCATATATATTAACATTCAAAATCAAAATACATGGTTCTATATATAATTCAAGATCAATATAGTCCATGATGACTAAGGCTGCGTTTAGTAGAGCAGTGCGATTGGCTTCGTTTAAACTGGAGTTGTGAGATTAAACACTGTACAGATCAGATTAGGTACTGTACAGATGAGCAATAGAAACGGAGGTGTTAAGTGAAAAGAGTGGTGAGGTGAGATTAAAATGTAAAATGACCATTAAGGGTATTATTATTTAAAGGTATTATATTATTTTATTTATTTTTATTTATATAATATTTATTAAATTAGTATTATTGGTATATAATTATAATTATTATTATTAAACTTATAATTAATTCCAATATAATGAATTTATTTATGATTACTTGAAAATTATTTTTATTTAATCAAAAAATGAAATAAAATTAAAATGTACTACTAATTAAAAAACAAAAGTAAAAAAGAAAAGAAAAGAAAAAAAATAAAATAAAATTATCCATTAATAAAACAAATATATAAATATAAATAAATAAATAAAAGTTGGAAAAGATATAAAAGAAAGAGTGGGAAAAACAAGGAGAATAAAAAGAGAAAAAAAGGGAACTAAAAGGGGCATAAAACCCAAACAGAGCCGGCTGGAGCATTTTGCTCCACGCCAAAAGCTCCGTTTGACTGGGGCTTTAGTTGGCCACGTGGCCCAACTGGCCCCAGCCAAAATTGCACTTAAGGGGTCAGTACACCAATCCACTATCGTTTTGAGCCCAAACAGTGGTGAATTGGTGTACTAAACACACCTTAATACTATGAAGTTGAAATTTCATGAAGTTGATATATGATTACTTAATACTATAAAGTTGTTACCTCACTATGTATTTAATAATCCAATTTAGATATACAACCTCATAATTTATAAATTATTGAATGAAATTGGACAATTAATAGTATGAGTTAACAACTTTGGTGTGTTGAGCTTATAGTTAAACTATACTAGAATTATTCATACCAATACAATCATCATTGACTATATAATGTTTTTAACTATAGTTCCTATAAAATAATTATTTGTATTGGGATCCAATTTATTTAAGCAACCTAATGATTTACAAATTATTATATCAAATTGGACAATTGATCATATTGTGAGCAAACAACTTTAATGTATTGATTATGATAGTTTAACTATATTAGACTATTAGTATGTAGAATCAATGACTATAATAGTATTAGTAGTTTAACAATATATATTAGTATGGTGTAATGTATTTTATTTTTAAACTCTATTTTAGTGGTATTTTAATTTTAATTTAAGTAAATTTAATGTAGTTGTTCTTATGGTGTACTGCATTTTTTTAAACTCTATTTTAGTGGTATTTTAATTTTAATTTATGTAGATTTAATGTAGTTGTTCTTGTTATATTATTGAATATTTTCAATCAAAATTAATTTTTGAAAATAATTATTAAAATATATTCAATATTTGTATTATTTAAAAGGTCTTAATGAGATATTTATAATGATATAACATTCTCAGGTATATATATATATATATATTGATCAGGTATATATTTATAATGATATAACATTCTCAGGTATATATATATATATATATATATATATACTATATATTATTTTTAGTGACTGTGAAAATTACTTAAAGGCCAAATTGAGGATTAATGTGGTGCCTCCTTTTGAATTTTTTTGGTATTTTCTCACTTTTCGGGTGACTAAAAAGGCCCTCGATGAATTTCCTCCCTTACTTTTCCTACTGTCCTTTTTTGTAATTTACTATTTTTATATTTATGATTAAGTGTGTTTTAATTACATATTAATTGTGTGTGGATATTAGGATTTACCGGTTCAACTCCTCTGCCGGAATTCCAAAGGATTGGTGCTATAAATGTATCTGCAATAATGGTTGATTCATGGGTAATCTATTGACATTCCAATTCTGTTTTCCTTTCGTCTTTATTTCTATTTGGGTGGGTTTCTTCTTCCTTAACATTTTTTTGAATTAGTTTCACATGGACTCCGTTCTGTTTCCTAAAATTTCCAGGTGGACGTTAATAAGATCCTTCCATTTAATTTAGCAGTGCCTTAGGATGGCATAACCTAAATTGGGGAGCTTTCACTTCTCTCCGCAACATTTTGAGGTAAATCTGGATTTATTTGTTGATTTTATTATTTGATACTTAAATTTAACATTTCCTTATTCCTCTTTTATTTTACAATTTTTTTATTTATCATTCGACTACATGCTTCTTGACTACAAAAAATTAGGCCTTCCTTATGCAGAAGCCAAATTCTTCCACCTACCCCGAGTTCATTAATTTAACAATTGCAATCAAGATTAAAAAATGACCGCAGCGTACTATGCTTTTTTTTTAGATAATCAACATACATTTCAAGCAACAATTAATGTCAGCTTTATTTTGAGAATATTAGTTTTATTTTTGATGAATTACCTAGAGATGAAGTAGAATTTAGGTAATGTACTTTTAGAATGAAAAAGAGGTCATGTGTTTTGTTTTATATATGCGAATTATTTGTTTCGATGTATGAGTTTCTCCTAACAGATTAACTTACAGCCAATGCATACCTTCTTACTAACCGACTTAAACAACTAAAAAAAATATAGGACTAATAAGAATATGACTGCAGCGCAAGCGCAGGCTGCCCTGCTTGTTTTAATTTAATTTAAGTAGATTTAACATAGTTGTTCTTGTTATATTATTGGATATTTTCGATCAAAATTGATTTTTGAAAATAATTATTAAAATATATTCAATATTGGTCTTGTTTAAAAGTCTTAGTGAGATCTTTATAATGATATATAATTTTTTCATAATAATTTAAAATTAATAAGTAAATATTTATCAAAATATAAATTAATAAAATATAAAGGATATAAGGCAATAAATATTTAGACAATTGTTTTCTACTTATCACAATCTGACACGTCAAATATGTGGCTTATCACCTTTCGACACATCATTTTAAGGTCATAATGATTTAGCAAATTCCCAAAAAGGGGGGGCTTTTCAATTTTCAAAATTTACAACCGGTTTCTCGGTGCTTACCTTTTGACCAACAAATGTTTTACACAAAACTAACGTCTCAGATTAATTTACTATATACCTAACAGCTCCCATCAACCGCCGCCTTTTTACGTCGCGTCTCTTGGTGACTCATTTTAGAAGGCACCTAACTTCCTTTTTTCCTTTTTCTTTTTCTTTTTTTTTCTTTTAGTATTTTTAGGTTACTTTTTCCATATACTAGTGACTGGCGCCCGCGTCATGCCGCGGGATCTCGGTGCTGGTTTAGACACATGTTGTGCGGATACATTTTGTCAATAAGGAAATTTTTTTATATCATAGTTATTGATAGTAGGTACATTGATAAGAAGAGATTGGATATACTAAAAATACTCAACTCAGAAAGAGAGAAAGCAAAACAGACCACAGTTTGATAGAGCTTGGCGACATTGAAGCCTCAAGGCTGCTGCAACACCTCCATATTTGGCAAGCTGTACTCCTCTTCAATCCCTAATAGTCAATTAAAATTCCCAAATAAAAATCATTAACAGTAGCCTTTGCTGTTGAAATATTTAGCAAATCACATAATTCAACCAATTTTTCTTGAACACATTTTTCAAGTTTTTCCTTTAGCTTTTTTTTGTTTCTGCTATTTAAAAAATAAGAGACCAAATTATATATAGCTTTAAAAGAACAAAACAACTGATGGATTACATTTTTAATTGCAAGACGGTCTACAAATTAATATTTAGAAATCACTTCTATATATAATAGTTGTTGTGGTCATGAAAGCATTCATGTTATCTTTGTCAACATGATTATTATCATAAAAACATATTTATTGAATCACGCAAAACAAAAACAAAGACAAACAGACCATGAAATCTAAATGGCCAACTATCAAAATGAGGAATGCAGTACATAAATCCTTCGCTAATATATGCAATAAAAACATTAAAGTAAATGGCTGTCTTTAAAGGTCGGAACATTAAAAAAGGCTAAGGTACCTGTGTCCAAATTCTCTCTTGCATCAAGATGATATTAAAAAAAGAAATCATGGAAAAAAGAGGTATGTACATGACTGTTAGGTATCCACCAATTCGACTAAGAGCAATTCTTAGTTCAGCACAACTTACAGCAGAAAGCGGACAACTTAGAGGAAAATGATGCAGTAATTTGATTTTCTAAAAAACACTATGGATGTCAAGGAGAAAAACCTCAGTAACAATATACTATAAATGCAAACAATTTCAACAAAGTAGAACAATATTAATAAGAAAGAAGCTGATCCAGTCTCTTGCTTTTAATGTTACTTTTCAATATGTTTCATATACTCAATACAGTTGAAGCTTTAGAAGTATATATAAGTGATTCAACCCAGTTTAACAGAACACAATAAGAGAACCATCCATATTGGAAAAAAGAATAAAAGTTTAAGGAAAATACCTCATAATCAGTCCGAGGAAGATCTCATGTTCATACAATTGCAAAAGACCCTCGACATGGCCACTTTTGTCATGCAATTAAAAGAAAATAGGAATTCATTTAAAAGAGCAGTATATAAATGAGGAAAACCTTGTTATCAAAAACAAAGATTGAGAGAAACCATGGCATCTCTCTTAGCCAGATTACATGTGCTCTATTTATCATCTATTTCCTACTAATTAAACAACAAAAATTAGCTATTGAGTTGTCTCAACCATTTAAATCTCTAGACAGATTCAAAGAACTCACTGAAAACAATATTGCCAAACACAAACAAAGCATTAATTAAGGACATCAATATGATCAACATGGATCAAAATTCAAGTCAGCCAAATTTATGTAATCTAATGTCAAAACTATCTATGTGAATAAACCAAATTAACCAATAAACACAATGAAAACAAAAAACTCAGAGGCATACACAAAATGAAAAAAGAGAAATTAAACCAAATAATGAAGAATTTTAAATCTGAAATTAGGAAATAACTTAGAAGAAAACCTAACTAGAGACAGGTTTGTTCTGAATTCTAGGGCCTACAAAAATTTTGATGAAACTAATAAGAAGGTTCTTCTAATCCAAAACTTTGATCAATTAGAGTTGAAAAAGAATCTTTTTGACTTTCACTCTTCAGCATCAAGTTAATGAGATTTTATACCTTCATAAACATACTCTAATTATCTAATTGTACACATTAGATTAATATGTCAAACACAAAGAAAAAAGGGTAGCCACTGCTCTTCTTTTCCAGCATTATAATATTCTTAATTTCTGCTATAAACCATATTCTGCAGATTTCATTCTACCCTTCAGATAGGGGACAACCCAAGATTTTCATGTAAGGGGTGGGACACAGAAAACTAATCAAAATTACATAATTCATTATGAGCAACTTTAAGCAAAATTTACAAGAATATACAACCACTGATCAACATTTTGATTCCTAATTATTTCAAAATAATGTATAATTTCGACTTAATCTAAAATTTGAGAGCAAAGTTATCACCGAAAACCATCTAAAACAATCAATCTTCAAAATAATATTATTATTTCAACTTTTCAAACTAACCATAGCAGTTACCATGAACAACCAATGCATCATCTACTGTCCTTCTATGCATAACTTAAGATATTACGGACAATTAATAAGTCAATTAACTTTACAAAAGGTTTTGAGTTGGAATGGGGTGAAACATAAATTAACATTCTTGACTGAGTGGTTTAATATACCAAGGTTATCCAACACAAAATACATGGGGATTATTAACTTTCCCTTAAGTCAATGCATTCTCAACTTTGTTTTAGGTAAAGTATGTTTCATATGATGATAATATATAAAAAAGCAAATCAATATATGATAGAAAATTCCAACAAAAAAACCACAAAACTATAGCTCACTTTCCATTGGTAAAAGAAATACGAAAGAAATATTAAGGCAGAGAATAAGAAATAACAGGTAAATAAGAAGAAGAAAACAGGCACATGAAACATTCCCAAATGGAAACTGAGACATATATTCTACCATGAGACTTTTTTTTTAATTATACCAATATGACAAACGAAATTTGTTCTTTTCATGTCAACACATGATGGCATTAGCCTGTTTATTTTTTTTCCTTAATGGGCAACTAAAGCACTGTAAAATTTTAGCATCAATGAGAAATTCCATACCTTGCTAAAATTTGGTAACAACTTCTGCAACGTCTCCTTTAAATGTATCCTATCTCTTCCCCACTAAAAAAAAAAACCCAAAAAATTGAGAAATAAAATCAATAATCCTCAAAAACCAAGCTTTAATTAGAAGAAGCATTCTCTGCTAAATTGATCAATTAAACCTATAAAATATTAAGAAAAGAAAAACCTCACTGGAAGATTTCAAACCTATAAACAAACCCATTGGTGTTAAACCTGTAAAGAAACAAACAAAAATCATAAAGAATGATAAACCTATGAATAAATTGAAAAGAGAAAGCATATAGAAAAAGGAGATCGGAGGATACACAGTGAAGTGAACCAACGCCGTCCCGAGTAACGAACCGCCGGCAATAGAGCTAAGCCCAGCTGATCTTCTTTCTGGCAATCAAGGGAGAGAGGCACCGACTCTGTGCTCTCTTCGTTAGATTTCAAGAGGCATCATCAGAGAGAAATTGAAGAGAAAAAGAAAAAAAAAAGTCAAGAAGGAAGGGAGACATGCGGGAGGAAAAATGGAGAAGAAGAGAGAAGATTTCTCAAGAGAATGGAAGACACAGAGTTTGCCAGGGATAACCCACTCCATCTTCTTCTTCTCACCTCCTTCGCTCCTCTCTCTCTCTCTCTCTCTCGCTTCCCTTGCACTCTCTGCTCCCTGCGCTCTCTCTTTTCTTTCTTTCTCTCTTTGTGTTGGTGCCCAAACCGCGTGCCCACAAAATAACCCTGTGCTATAAGTCACCCATGCAGCACATCCACCTAATTTTTTTTTTCTTTCTTATTTTTGAAATTCAAAGACAGGTGTAAGAAATTCAACCCGAGGGATTGGTTTTGCAGTAAAGGGTTGATATATATTTTTTTATGATATTTTTATATATATTGCATGACCACTTGTATAATTTATTTTTCATTTGAATATTTTATCTATATTTTTATTTTTTAATATTTTATCTATATCTATATCTATATATTTCATATATATTCATATATTTTTTGAGGTAAATATACATATATTATTTAATAAATAGATAGTAGTATATATAATAGGGTATGTAAAAAAACGTAGTATATATAATATTCCATTATACTAATTACTAATACCCTTAATGGTAATTTTATAGTTTCACATCACCGCCCCACACACACACATTTATCCATCGCTGGTTAAGTTCTCACAGCTACAATTCTAATCTCACATGTACACTAACTAATCTCTCAATTTCAATCTCACCCTTACCAATCTCACCGCTCTACTATATTTATTGTGCTATACTGTTATCCGTTCTTCTTTTTATTTTTCTATTTTTTTTGAGAAACAAAAATTGCAACTTTTGTACATAAAAGAAGAATTTATTGGCTGTCGAAATATTAGCAGTTTTTTTTTTTAAAAAAAAGTTAAAATACTTCAATGCAAAAAGGCAAGAAAAAATTTGTCAAGTCCAAGTACAAAAAGGTAGAACGAAACAAGAAACCAAGAAATAAATAAATCACACACAAAAAAGGCGAACAACAATTTTCATAAAAAAAAAACACCACTAGCCGAAACAGAAAACCACAAACCAAAAACATTTGTTTCTCCCAATCAACTAAAAATAACCAACAAATCAACTACTCTGTCAACCTTGACATAGGCAAACCATCAGCAATAACATTACTCTTTCTTGGCATATGAGCAAACTTCCAGGAACAAATCCGCTTCACGACATTACTTGAATCGCTCTAAAAAAAATTACGTCATACAACGGCACCAAAATTATCCTCTACACATGTGGTTATATTGAAAACATCACCCAAAATCCACACATTTGACACCTTCATGATTATGAATGGTATCCAGCAAAGAACCAAGCAAAGAGTCATATCTTCATCATCATTCGGACCATAATATTACCAAGCCAAACTTGACACCAAAAACTTCAGGTACGATCCCAGTCTTCCCCTTCAGTATCAACCACGGCATGGATTATCTGTTGCTTATCTTGTTCAAAAGAAACACCAAGAGCTAAACTCCACACATGACCTCTGCCTTCTTTAGAATCATCATAATTCTATGAGCAACATTGTTATCAGACAAGCAAGTCTGCAAGACCTACTTCTGTGAAGCTGTGTTCCCATAAACAATCGCCTCAAAATTGTGATATGTTGACGTCAAACAATAAAAAAAATAAAAACCTAACAAACTCTTTCTAACAATTAGATAGGGCAAGTCAATGTCGATCCCAGAAAGAGGAAACGAATCCAAACTAACTGTAGTAAAACAACTAAGAAAAACAAACAGATTAAAAACAACAGTTTATGAGAAAGCAAGTTGTCACGAAAGCAATTGAATAAGAAAACAATAAGATATAGGTAATACTTCCCCACTTAAACACAAATCAATTATATACACCATGGATCACGAATCAACATATCAATTAAAGCATTGAACAAGTATTTGGCAGAGATTAAGGTTACTAAAGCTTCATCCAACCTCAATCTATATAAGAAATAGTTAAAACACTACTAAAGCTTCACAGAGATAACCCTTTTATTAATCACTCAATTCTCTCACAAGCCTTTAGAATTTGTTGTTAGATCTCTAGGATTCAACTTGTTAAGTTGCTGGCCTTGATGAGTGGGATTTTATTGATCACTGCTATATTAGATTTGGTGAAACTTTAGTAATTGAGTCTAATATTTGGTAGCAAGATTTGGTATAATTGCCCGACTCCCGAACCTTAGATTCTGGTTTAGAAAATCGTTTATTAGGTTTAGTGTTACCTTTGCCACGCTTAGATTAATATTAGACTTAATAATCAGATAGGTGGCTAATCACACCTAGGTAAAAAAATATTAGTGGCGACTCATTTCTTAAGTCGTTAAACGGTAGGGTTCGGGACCTCGGGCCCGCACGTTGCAACAGGGAGAGTGGTGTTTTTTAGATATGTATAAGAGTAGTTTCCAGCCTGATGTTTCTCTTTAGAATGCTCTTACCACGACCCACCTCCATTCCCTTGAAAAACCAAAACTACTGGATAGAGCTTTGGGGTTCTTCGATAAGATAGATGGAATGGAACGATGCAAGCCTAACATAGTCACATAGAATATTCTTTTGAGATCCTTTGCTAAAGCTAGAATTGTGGATCACGTTAATGCTTTGTTTGAGGATCTTGCAGAGAGTATTATTGCCCCTGATATGTATACATTTAATGGTGTTGATCAGACCAAAATTATGCATCTTTTTATGGTCATTTTCCTATGCTTTTTGGGTATTTTATGCTTGATTATGCCTTATATTGGTTATATTTGTGTTCATAGGTGTTGACAAGAAGAAAAGTACAAAATCATCAATTTTGTATCTTTTTGGGACCTTTTTGGATGATTTATGGCACAAATATTTTCCAAGGAAGTTTTGGATGAAGAATGGAGCCAACATGTTCGTGATTGAAGAGCTTGAAGAGTCAATTTTATGCTTATCAAAATCATAAAGTTGATTGCTTGGTGTTTTCAAGGCAAAGGAGCAAAGACAAGTTCAAGGCAAGAAGACATGTCAAGGTGATGAGCTATGACACAGCCCATTTGGGTGATCAGGCGAAACACATGGGTCTTCAGACAAACCATGTGAGCACCCAGCTGGAGTCGTGACACCGCCCACCTGGATCCTCAAGCAAACCACATGGGTGCTCAAGGTAACCATGTGGGCGCCCAGGTGGAGTTGGGGCCCTTGTCCCGTGCGCGCCCAGCAGCCCAGCGTCGACACTTCCATGTCACTTCCTTTTGAAGCTTCTTCAATACTTTCCAAATTTGGCGACAGTTCGGGAAAACAGACATAACTTTTGATCCAAAGCTCCAAATAAGGTGTATAAATATGCGTTGGAAAGCTAACTCCGAGAGCTACAACTTTCGTGTTTTTGTTGAAACCCAGATCGGATGTTTTCATGGACGAAAATGCCCCTAAAGTTAGCGGACAGAATCTGTCCTGGGCCAGATTGCGTTTTTGATCAAGTTAAGCCCATATAACCTATTTGGGTCAGCTTGGAGACATGGAGAAGAGCCCAGAACGTCACTAGGGTTAGTTTAAGTCATCTAGAACTCTAAATTAAACCCTAGGCAGCCCCCTATATATACCTGATCGAGTCGTTGAGCAATCACAAGATAAATCCCCACGGAACTTAACTAAATAGCTAGGGTAAGTAGGGGTCGAATCCAAAGAGAGAGAAGATAATTTCTTTACTAATTTATTGTGTTTAAAATAAGAAGTTTGAAAGTTGAGATCAAGTAATCTAAATTATAACTTAACAAAATAAACTAGAAGCAAAGTAAATCAAGTAACAAACTATATAAAACGAGCCTCCAATATAGAATCAATTTCACTCTTGACTAGATTGATATGGATCATTGACAAAAATCATGAATTTGATATTAATTGCCAATCAATTAAGCATCATAAATTATTCCAAAGTAGTATATATTCTAAGACGTAGGCTTCAACTTTCCTTAGAATAAAATAATCTCCCTAATATCTTAAACAACTCTACTTGAATAATTGGTATAGGAGAGGAATACTCAACCCTCCAACATGCTAATAAAATCAATCCGCATTTCGCAAAAACCAATTTCTATTGTTTCTAATCAAGCATCACCCTGTGAAGAATCATAGAATAAGCATTAAGGTTTACTTTTCTGCATGCATGATAAATCAATACCAAACTCATTTACATCTATTACCATCTCGGCCTATAGATTTCAACAAGGTTTGTAGGACTCCTAGAATTGACAATTGTTACTTGGACCAATATTAGTTTGACTCAAGCCAACTTGAATCTAACAATAGCATTCATAAATCTCAAGATAAGTAGGCCTCCAAATCAATCAAAATATGAACACATAAGATGAAGTACAGGGATAAGAAACATATTCAAGTAGAAAATCAAATTATAAAGAACAAAAATCTCCCCATAAATAATAAGTCAAGAGATCAATAAGATCCTACATTGGAGAAATAAAAGATTAGCTACTCATGAATTGAGTAGCCATCAAAAGAAAAAGGAATAGAAAAACCTAGGAAGATAGAAGCTGGCCGGCGGCTCTCCTTGCTCTCCAAATTCGTCTAACCCCCTTTCTAGAGAGAAAAGATGTCTATTTATACTAGAGACTTAGGGCAAACTTAACCTAGGACAAAATAGACTTTTAAGCTCATTAAACCTTCTCCAATTGAGTGGAATTTCATCCTCAGGTCTGGGCTATCTCCAAATACCGAAATTAGGTTAATCATATCAACTTGGGCTTGATTTCATGGGCTTTTCTAGGTCCAGCACGTCTGCAGAAACTTCAGGGGCATTTTCGTCCATGATAACGGCAAAACTGGGTCTCAACCAAAACACGAAAGTTATAGCTCTCGGAGTTAGCTATCCAACGCATATTCATACGCCTCATTTGGAGTTCTGGACCAAAAGTTATGGCTGTTTTTCCAAACTGTCTTCAAATCTAGAAAGAACGGAAGAAGCTTCAGCATGAAGACACCCACAAGTGGCTGATTGCGCGCGCTGACAAGGGTCCCGACTCCCACTGGGCGCCCACCTGGTTGGCCTGAGCACCCAGGTCTTAAGCCTGATCACCCATGTCCTCTTGGTGGCTCGACATGTCTTCTTGCAACTTGAATTCTTCTTACACCTTTGCTTTGAAACTTTGTAGCTTTCAACTCCATGACTTCAATTGGCATAAAATTGACTCCATAAATTCTTCATTCACGAACACGAGATCTCCAATTTCTTCCAAGAAAATCCATGAAAAACCTTTGTGCCAAAAATCAACCAAAATAGCTCCAAAAAGTGTCTAAATCAACATATTTGCATATTCTACCTCTTCAACACCTACAATCACAAATGTAAGCATTATAGGGTAAAATCTAACACAAATACATTCAAAAGCATAGGAAAATGACCATAAAAACATGCATCATTTTGGTCTGATCATATTTCCCCCACACTTAAGCTTTGCTAGTCCCTAGCAAACTAGTGCACTTCTCTCAAAAGAAAGGTTAACACAATTTCAATTGCACACACATATCAAGAGACAACCTAATCATGAAATCAAGATATCATAGAATAATGAGAATACTCAATTCGAAGAATCAAGAGATAACAAGCATCATCAATCTTAAGTAAGCATAATAAGAGAAATTAAATTCACTTATCATCTTCCACTTTACATAACTATTACTTACCATAAGCTTGTGTATGCATCTATGTCTCACAGAAAAGTAATATCATGGATATTTATCAAGATATAAAATGGGTTAGAAAGGTGGCTTATTTTTTTTGAAACAAGGTTACTAACCGTAGAAGTTTTCATGATTTAGGGGTTACTAACTCCCTTTTTTTTTTCTTTTGAGGTTACTAACACTCATTTTTTTTTCCAGAGGGACAATACTTCCGCATTCCATGCTTCTAATCCTCTTCTAAGGTTACTAACCTTTTCTTTTATTAATTAATTAATTAATTAATTAATTAATTAATTAATTTTTTTCAAAGAGTGACAACTATGGAAAGATCAAAAGTACCTCTTCTCCTCTTTCATGAAAACACTTCTTTTTAAAGATTTTAGCTACCCTTGATACCCCCACACTTATTTCTTGACATATCCATGACATACTTCTATAAGTGTAAACAAGATTCAACACAAGTTCTAGAAGTAATAAGTTATGAAAGCATTGGATAAATAAGCTCATATCACAATCTCAAATTATACTTAATTCTAAGAAATCAAATACATGCTAAAACTTAATCAAAGATTAGAGCATTCTTAATACTCTAAGCATCAATCTTTCACAATCAAATCAATCACTTAACATGTGTGTAACAATTAAAATTCAAAATTTTGCTCAAATTTTCGAGATAAGGAACTACCTAATCAATCCTAAAAACTAAACATAAAGTTAATACTAAGACTAAACATGCAAAAATTATTCCACTTTCGTAGGTGTACGGCGGCACTTAGCTCATGACGTAAGCCATTTCAACCTAAGACTGATAGGGGTACTTAGGAGGTGTTATGTCACCTGAGGGTTTTCTTAACTAGGACGACACCCACAAACATGTATAGTAGAACAAAAATTAAATAACAATTTTTTTATTATTATTATTAAGCATTCACCTATTTCCTCCCCCCACACTTAAACTCAACATTGTCCTCAATGTGAAACTAAACAACAAATCAAACAAGTAAAGGTTGCGTGCGAAATTAAAAGAGTTAAAGTTTGAGCGGCATACCTTGTATGGTTGAGGAAGTCGCAACTTAAACTTGAAAACAATAATGAAATTAAAAGGGAAAAGGGAAAAGGGAAAAGGGAAAAACTCAATTGTCTTATTAATGGAAAAATAAAATCAAACTTAAAATAAATAACTACTACCTAAGTGCATAAAAGTAAAATTAAAATTTCTAAGACCTAAATTCAATCAATCGGCTCATCAATAGCCTTCTCCATAAGCTCAACAAATTCCTCCAAGCTTTGGGTAATACCATTGAGATCCTCTTGAATTTGCATAACACGATTACATATGCTTTTGATCTTGATGAAACAGGATGAGTAGTTGACTTCTTTTGCTCTTCCTCTTGATCGACTTCTTCTTCATCATCCTTAGACTTACAATTGAGGTCCAAGCTTGGGTTAGATTCAGAAGAAATTGAAACAAAAGACTTATCTTTTACCTCATCAACCTTGGAACGGTTGTTCTCCTCAAGCAAAGGTCGTGGTGCTCCTTGCTCAGTCGCATACACAGCAGCAACAAGTGGTGGTCTCACATGATTGTGGTGAGATGAGGATGCGGCATAAGGGTTGTATGGGGCATATCGGCAAGGCATGGATGGAGGTCGATATGGAGGGCGATATGGCTTGCTACAATATCCATCTATGCGCGGCAAATTGCTCCATGGTGTCGGCCTTGCTCCCATCCATTGTTTGAATCTCCTTGAAGGTCCTCTTGGATGATTATAACGAGGTTGTCCAAAGCGAGGTTTTTCAAGAGAGAAAAACTTAGCGTTCGGCATTCTCCCTCTTCACTTGCTCTTTGTATGCAGCCTTCACCTTCTTCCACATGGCTTCAGAGATCATACGAGCCTTGAAACCAGGTTTGGAGGCTACATCATCGGCAGGAAGGTTGTCTACCATGGCTAAGATTTCACGGCAATCCTCCCTTGTGAATCTTCCTTCAAAGTTCTCATCATACAAGCTCCCATAATCCTTGAATTGAGCTCTCAAAGTTTCAAATCGCACTTCAAACTCATCCATGTTGCTATGTGTTTGTCGACAAAAACAAGTAATTGAAAAGAAAAATTCACCAAATCTCTACACCACTCCAAACGGCACAAAGTTAGATTCTCTAACTTAATTTTTCCAAATTCTAAATAATTATGAAAAAATTTAAAGCCTAGCATCTAGAGAAAATCTGGAAAATTAAATTGAAAGAGAAGAGAAGAAATTTTACCTCTTGAGCCGTCGCTTTTGATGTGAGGAAAATAAAGGATAGAGCTCCCTTTATATAGTGAATTAATCCTAGTTCTATGTGGATTTAACCTAGACTTGGAGAATAAGTAAAGGAAATTACCTAGGAAACATCCTGATTAAGTTCAAACCTGACTGAAGAAGGAAATTGGCGGATTGAAGTTGAGTAGGATTAAAAATCCTAGTCCAATTCGGATAAGGAAACTTCTTGTCCAGCGTCAAGGATCGAGCTGGGCGCTGAGCCTTGTCGCCTGGGCGCTGAGGCATTTTGCCTGGGTGCCCAGCGACAATTGGGCTTTGCTCTAGCTGGGGCCTGGATTCCTGTCGCCTGGGCGCTTGGGCATTTCGCCCGGGCGCCCAACGGCAGTCGGGCCTCTGCCCTGGTGCTGTGGCCTTCTCGACATGGGGCCTCAAGTCTTTGACATGGGTCCTCATGCGAAATTTTGGACTACAATCCTTATTTTTTTCCATCTAGATCTTAGAATCCTATAAATTCAAAAACGAACAAGTTAGTAACAAAAATTCAAAATAAAAGTGAAAGTTAAAAGTTAAGAATTATAAATTCAATAGGGTTGCCTCCCAAAAAACGCTTGTTTAAATTCATTAGCTCGACTTCCCCAATGTTATTCTTCGGAAGGAAGATATTCTGGGTCTTCCAAGTCCATTACTTCAAGTCTACATGATTGCTCTTGTCCCAAGAATGGTTTGAGGCGTTGTCCATTGATTTTATATATGTTAGGCTTGCCTGGCACACGTATCTCGATAGCTCCACTTGGAAAAACTTTGACAACTTCATAAGGTCTGCGCCATCTTGATTGTAGCTTACCAGGGAATAGCTTCATCTTGCTATAATATAAAAGAACCTTTTGCCCTTCATAGAAATTCTTGTGTAGAATCCCTCGGTCATGAATTGCTTTGGTCTTTTCCTTGTAGATTCTCGAATTCTCATAGGCATCATTCCTTATTTCTTCGAGTTCTTGCAATTGAAGCTTCCTTTGTAAACCAGCTTGATCAAAGTTGAAGTTGCATTGCTTGATTGCGCACCATGCTTTATGTGCTAATTCCACGGGCAAGTGACATGCCTTTCCAAACACAATTTTGTATGGTGACATACCAATTGGTGTTTTGAAAGCAGTTCTATAAGCCCATAAAGCATCATCTAATCGCAAACTCCAATCTTTCCTTTTCACATTCACTGTCTTCTCAAGAATTTGCTTCACTTGGAGATTGGATACTTCAGCTTGACCATTAGTTTGAGGGTGATATGAAGTGGATATCTTGTGAGTCACTCCATACTTCTCAACCAATGATTGCACCATCTTATTGCAAAAGTGAGTACCTTTGTCACTAATAAAAGCTCTTGGAATTCCGAATCGATGGAGGATGTTGCTCTTCAAGAATTTAACCACCGTCTTCCCATCATCCTTTTCTGTAGCAATGGCTTCTACCCACTTGGAGACATAATCCACAGCTAACAAGATGCAATTCTTCTTAAAAGATGAAGGAAATGGTCCCATGAAGTCTATTCCCCAAACATCAAATACCTCCACTACGAAGATTGGTTTTTGAATCATTTGGTGTCTCTCCCATCTTCTGGCATTCTGGGCATGTTTTGCAAAACTCATAAGAATCACGAAAGAGTGTTGGCCAGTAAAATCCACTATCCAAAATCTTCCTTGCTGTCTTCTTATGTCCAAAATGACCTCCACATGCATAGATATGGCAAAACTTCAAAACTGACTGAATATCTTCATCAAGGATGCAACGCCTTATCATTTGATCAGAACCATACCTCCATAGATGTGGATCATCCCAAAAATAATGTTTAGCATCACTTACAATCTTGGCTTTAACTCCTCTACTTGCATATGGGGGTAGTTTTCTTGTGACCAAAAAGTTTGCAATGTTTGCATACTAAGGGATTTGGGAGACAACAAACAATTGTTCATAGGAGAATGTTTCATTGAGTGCAGTGTTCTCCTCCTTACCTTCAATTCTACTTAGATGATCAGCCACCACATTTTCTACTCCTTTGTTGTCTCTAATTTCCAAATCAAACTCTTGAAAAAGCAAAAGCCAACGCATGAGCCTAGCTTTTGTTTCTTTCTTTGCCATGAGACATCTAAGTGCAGCATGATCTGAATAAACTGTTACCTTTGATCCCAAGATGTATGACCGAAATTTTTCTAAGGCAAAAACAACGACAAACATCTTTTTTTCAGTGGTTGTGTAGTTCTTCTGAGCAGAATCCAAAGTTCTTGAAGCATAGTAGATGACATGAGGTATCTTTTCTATTCTTTGACCTAGAACAGCTCCAAGTGCTACATCACTTGCATCGCACATGATTTCAAAAGGTAGATTCCAATCAGGTGGCTTCACAATTGGAGTAGTAGTTAGAGCAGTCTTCAACTTGTCAAATGCTTCCTTGCAATCTTCCCCAAACTCAAAATCAACATCCTTTTGAAGCAAACGACACGTGGGTGCAGATATTTTCGAGAAGTCTTTGATGAATCTTCTATAAAAACCAGCATGTCCTAAAAATGAACGAATATCTCGAACACAAGTAGGGTAAGGCAAATTCTGAATGACATCAATCTTTGCTTTATCTACTTGTAATCCATCTTTAGAAACCACATGATCTAGTACAATGCCTTGATCTGCCATAAAATGGCACTTTCAGCATTTTTGTACTAAGTTGGTTTCAACACATCTTTTTAAGCACGAGCTCTAGTTATGCAGGCATCTATGAAAATCATCTCCATAAACAGTAAAGTCATCCATAAATACCTCCATGATCTCTCCTTGGTAGTCTTGGAAGATACTCATCATACACC
>AWUE01012212.1:0-13109 GCA_001974825.2 Corchorus olitorius
GGGCAGAGAGGGAAAAATAGAAGCAATATCAAAACGGACGTCGTTTGTATTAATAAGAAAGAAAAAAATTAGCTCGTAGAAGATTAAATATAGCGGCGTTTACTTTAGAAGAGCCACTATTTAGCGGCGTTTATCATGAAAAACGCCGCTATTCATAACAAATAAATGGTGTTTTTAGTTTCACCAAATTTCTATTCTTTGTAGAAGATTATATATAGCGGCGTTTACTTTAGAAGCGCCACTATTTAGCGGCGTCTGTCATGAAAAACGCCGCTATTCATAACAATAAATGGTGTTTTTAGTTTCACCGAATTTCTATTGTTTGTAGAAGATTAAATATAGCGGCGTTTACTTTAGAAACGCCACTATTTAGCGGCGTCTGTCATGAAAAACGCCACTATTCATAACAAATAAATGGTGTTTTTAGTTTCACCGGATTTCTATTGTTTGTAGAAGGTTAAATATAGCGGCATTTACTTTAGAAGCGCCACTATTTAGCGGCGTTTATCATGAAAAACGCCGCTATTCATAACAAATAAATGGTGTTTTTAGTTTCACCAAATTTCTATTCTTTGTAGAAGATTATATATAGCGGCGTTTACTTTAGAAGCGCCACTATTTAGCGGCGTCTGTCATGAAAAACGCCGCTATTCATAACAATAAATGGTGTTTTTAGTTTCACCGGATTTCTATTGTTTGTAGAAGATTAAATATAGCGGCGTTTACTTTAAATGGTGTTTTTAGTTTCACCGGATTTCTATTGTTTGTAGAAGGTTAAATATAGCGGCGTTTACTTTAGAAGCGCCACTATTTAGCGGCGTCTGTCATGAAAGACGCCGCTATTCATAACAAATAAATGGTGTTTTTAGTTTCACCAAATTTCTATTCTTTGTAGAAGATTATATATAGCGGCGTTTACTTTAGAAACGCCACTATTCAGCGGCGTCTGTCATGAAAAACGCCGCTATTCATAACAATAAATGGTGTTTTTAGTTTCACCGGATTTCTATTGTTTGTAGAAGATTAAATATAGCGGCGTTTACTTTAAATGGTGTTTTTAGTTTCACCGGATTTCTATTGTTTGTAGAAGGTTAAATATAACGGCGTTTACTTTAGAAGCGCCACTATTTAGCGGCGTCTGTCATGAAAGATGCCGCTATTCATAACAAATAAATGGTGTTTTTAGTTTCACCAAATTTCTATTGTTTGTAGAAGATTAAATATAGCGGCGCTTACTTTAGAAGCACCACTATTTAGCGGCGTCTGTCATGAAAAACGCCGCTATTCATAACAAATAAATGGTGTTTTTAGTTTCACCGAATTTCTATTGTTTGTAGAAGATTAAATATAGCGGCGTTTATTCGGCGTTTCACCGTATTTCAATTGTTTGTACTACCAAACGCCGCAATTTAGTGGCGTTTCCTGGGAGAAACGCCGATATCTTCAATTTAAGCGAATAAAATAGCGGCGTTTGATTAAACGCTGCTAAATAAACGCCCCTATATTAGCGTTTTTTAGTAGTGCACTTTCACTCCTAAGGGTAAGTGTTTGGGAAGTGCTTAGGTGAAAACTTAATGCAACTCTACAAAGGAATTGTAAGATTAAGCACACGGGTTCAATAGGCTCAAGGATACAGATTCACCACCAAGAGTTTAGAACCGGTTGAAACTCACCACCAAAGAACACTACTTGATACAAATTTCACCACAAGGAGAATTCGATGGATGAACAAGTTTCGATTAATCCCAATAAATGGTGTTTTTAGTTTCACCAAATTTCTATTGTTTGTAGAAGATTAAATATAGCGGCGCTTACTTTAGAAGCGCCACTATTTAGCGGCGTCTGTCATGAAAAACGCCGCTATTCATAACAATAAATGGTGTTTTTAGTTTCACCGGATTTCTATTGTTTGTAGAAGATTAAATATAGCGGCGTTTACTTTAAATGGTGTTTTTAGTTTCACCGGATTTCAATTGTTTGTAGAAGGTTAAATATAGCGGCGTTTACTTTAGAAGCGCCACTATTTAGCGGCGTCTGTCATGAAAGACGCCGCTATTCATAACAAATAAATGGTGTTTTTAGTTTCACCAAATTTCTATTGTTTGTAGAAGATTAAATATAGCGGCGCTTACTATTTAGAAGCGCCACTATTTAGCGGCGTCTGTCATGAAAAACGCCGCTATTCATAACAATAAATGGTGTTTTTAGTTTCACCGGATTTCTATTGTTTGTAGAAGATTAAATATAGCGGCGTTTACTTTAAATGGTGTTTTTAGTTTCACCTGATTTCTATTGTTTGTAGAAGGTTAAATATAGCGGCGTTTACTTTAGAAGCGCCACTATTTAGCGGCGTCTGTCATGAAAAACGCCGCTATTCATAACAAATAAATGGTGTTTTTAGTTTCACCAAATTTCTATTGTTTGTAGAAGATTAAATATAGCGGCGTTTATTCGGCGTTTCACCGAATTTCTATTGTTTGTACTACCAAACGCCGCAATTTAGTGGCGTTTCCTGGGAGAAACGCCGATATCTTCAATCTAAGCGAATAAAATAGCGGCGTTTGATTAAACGCTGCTAAATAAACGCCCCTATATTAGCGTTTTTTAGTAGTGCACTTTCACTCCTAAGGGTAAGTGGTTGGGAAGTGTTTGGTGAAAACTAAATGCAACTCTACAAAGGAATTGTAAGATTAAGCACACGGGTTCAATAGGCTCAAGGATACAGATTCACCACCAAGAGTTTAGAACCGGTTGAAACTCACCACCAAAGAACACTACTTGATACAGATTTCACCACAAGGAGAATTCGATGGATGAACAAGTTTCGATTAATCCCAAATCAACAAGAGATACAGATTACACCACTCAAATTGCTAAAGGAAAACTTATGCAAACCTAGACAAGGTTACAAAGCATGAACAAGGTTCAAAGTTTACAAAATTCAAGTCTAACTTGCAAACGCTTCATCCGTAGCTTATATACTAGGATTAGCAACTAAACACACTTAATTAATGCTAATAATACATGCTTAAGTAAACATAAACAAGAGTTTAGCTTAACTATCCGAATTAGCTCAAATTGAGCTCAATTAAGGTGCGAAACCAATTCGGGTTGTAGGTAGCCGAATTGATCAATTCCATGCACAAAATGATGAAGTCTCACCAAGTGGAACAACTTGCCATATCTTCCAACCAAAATGGAGAGCTTCACACAAGGGTTTTCCAAGCCTCTTTTGTTGACCGAACGGTGTCACATGGAGAATGGATGATCATCAACACTTCTCAAACAAAGAGAGGTGCTTGTTTCCACATGGCCATCAGCTTGGAGAGGTGCTAGCTTGTCTCCACCGTGGCATCCCAGGTCCCACCCAACGTGCCATGTCATTAAAGCAAGCTGCTCACATGGCAAGGTACTTGCTTCTCTAAATGCATCATCTTCATCCGAGACATCATGTTGGAGAGAATGGGAAACTCCCGTGTCATTCTCCCCCGGTTGAAAAAGCAATGAGGTATCTCCTGAAACATATGGAACAAGATCAGAAATGTTAAAGGTAGGAGACACACCAAATTCCTCGGGCAAATCAAGCTTGAATGCATTGTCACCGATCTTCTCTACAATCTTGAATGGACCATCGGCTCTCGGTTTCAACTTTGCAAATGGACCTTGATTGAACCTCCCCTTCCTTAAGTGAATCCATACTAAGTCACCTACATCAAGCTTAACAAACTTACGGTGCTTATTAGTTTGTTGCATGTACTTGATGTTCCGTTGTGCAATCTTTTCTCGGACATCACTATGGAGCTTCTTAATCTCCTTGGCTCTAGCATCCGCATCACTACTATACTACCCACTAGAACAAGAAGGAGTTAAATCCAAAGGAGTAAGAGGATTAAGACCATAAACTACCTCAAATGGAGTCCTCCCAATGGAAGATTGAAATGACCGATTGTAGGCATACTCAATCTGTGGTAGAATCAAATCCCATTGCTTGATATTCTTCCCCACGTAACTCCTCAATAAACTCCCCAAGCTCCTGTTAGTAACTTCAGTTTTGCCATCGGTTTGTGGATGATAGGCCGAACTGAACTTCAAAGTACTCCCTAGCTTCCTCCAAATAGTCCTCCAAAAATGGCTAAGGAACTTTGCATCCCTATCCGAGACAATACTTCTAGGAACACCATTTAACCTCATCACCTCCTTGAAATACAATTCGGCAATGTGACTAGCATCATTAGTCTTGTTACAAGGAACAAAATGAGCCATCTTTGAAAATCTATCAACCACCACCATGATAGAGTCTTTGTTCCTTTGTGTCCTAGGCAACCCGAGCACAAAATCCATGCTAACATCCTCCCATGGTGCATTTGGAGTCGGCAAAGGAGTGTACAGCCCACTATTTTGACTCCTTGTTTTGGCCAAGTGACAAACTCGACATGATAACACATGTCTAGCAACTTCCCTCTCAAGTCTCGGCCAATAGTAGTTTTTCTGCACCATGAACAAAGTCTTTGTCCTCCCAAAATGCCCACTCAAAGTACCCTCGTGAGCCTCCTCAACAATGGCTAACCTCAAAGAACAACGAGGATACACAATCTGTTAGCATAAAACAAATAACCATCAACAATAGAGTAAAACTTACTAGGGCCATGATGACAAGATCTCCAAGCATCTCCAAAGTCTTCATCATGCTCATATAATTCCCTAATAGCTTCAAATACCACAACTTGTACTTGTAGAGTGGTAAGAAGTGTGAACTTCCTACTGAGTGCATCAGCCACCACATTTTGAGCCCCGGCCTTGTGTTTGATAGAAAAGCTAAAGGATTGCAAGAATTCAACCCATTTAGCATGTCTCTGATTGAGCTTGTGTTGTTGGTTGATGAATTTCAAGGCCTCATGATCCGAAAACAACACAAATGGTTGTGGCAGTAAGTATTGGGACCAATGATCAAGAGCTCTCACCAAAGCATAGAACTCTTTGTCATAAGTAGAGTATTTCCTTTTGCACTGATTCAACTTTTCACTAAAGAATGCAATGGGATGTCTTCCTTGGCTCAAAACAGCCCCTTTGCCCACATCCGAGTCATCACACTCTACTTCAAATGGAGAATTAAAATCTGGCAGTTTCAAGGTTGGAGCTTCGGTCACTCTCTTCTTCAACTCATCAAAGCTAGCTTGAGCTTCCTTAGTCCAACAAAATCTTTTGTTTTTGAGGCATTCGGTAATAGGAGCTACAATAGTACTAAACCCCTTGATGAACCTCCTATAAAATGATGCCAAACCATGAAAACTCCGAATCTCTTGAATTGACTTAGGAGTAGGCCAATTCAGAATCGCTTCAACTTTACCACTATCCATTTTGACACCATCACCCGAAACAACATACCCCAAAAATGCAACTTCATGAGTGAAGAAATGGCACTTCTTCACATTGGCATAAAGGTTCTCATTTCTCAACAAATCAAACACCTTTCTCAAATGCACAAGATGAGAATCTTCATCAGGACTATAAACCAGAATATCATCAAAATAAACAACTACACACTCACCTACACATGGTTTGAGAACATGGTTCATAAACCTCATGAATGTGCTAGGTGCATTGGACAACCCGAATGGCATCACAAGCCACTCATATAAGCCATCTCTAGTTTTAAAAGCTGTTTTCCATTCATCTCCAGGTTTGATCCGAATCTGGTGATAACCACTCCTCAAATCAATCTTGGAAAACACCTTCGCCCCATGTAGTTGATCAAGCAAGTCATCAAGCCGTGGAATGGGGAATCTATAATCAATGGTGATCTTGTTAATGGCTCGGCTATCAACGCACATCCTCCATGAACCATCTTTCTTTGGTACTAAAAGAGCAGGGACTGCACAAGGACTTAAACTCTCTCGGATCAATCCTTTTCGCAACAAATCCTCCACTTGCTTTTGCAACTCCTCATGCTCTTTAGGACTCATTCTATATGCTGGTTTATTAGGCAACACCGAACCTGGAATAAGATCAATTTGGTGTTGAATGTCTCTCAAGAGAGGCAAACCAGCCGGAATATCATTCGGGAACACATCTCCATATTCCTCAAACAATGGCAACAATTTTGGATGCATATCCGAATCCTGCACATCACCATTTTCATCAAATACAACCAAAGAAAAAGCAATAGGCTCACCTCTAAGCTCTCGGGTCAACTCCTTTCTAGACATGAGCAAGGCTTCTCTCTTTGGTGTAGGAGCAATATTTGGCTTCAATGGAGCCAAAGTGATTTTTCGGCCATTCACCCTCAAAGTATAAGTGTGAGCACGACCATCATAAACAACATGTCTATCATACAACCAAGGACTTCCAAGTAACAAGTGACAAGCATCCATGGGAACAACATCACATTCAACCTCATCCGAATAGTGCTTCCCAATAGAAAATGCTACTACACATCTCAATGTCACCCTCAAGTCCGATTCATCTTTCAACCAACTAAGTTTGTATGGTGAGGGATGGGGAGTGGTCTTCAAACCAAGTTTCTCAATCATTTCCACCGAGGCTAAATTCTCAAAACTCCCACTATCAATGATAAGCATACACACTTTCCCTTGGCATGTACACCGAGTATGGAACACATTTTTCCTTCTCCAATCTTTACCTTCTACCACTTGAGTTACTTTGAAGCATTGTTGTACCACAATGGACTCTCCTTGATCGGCATAGGTGAGTTCTTCTTCCTCCTCCTCCTCGGGTACTTCCTCAACCTCCTCATTATCATCATCATTCTCCTCTACAAGAGTTACAACTCTTCTATTTGGACAATCTACAGCCATATGCCCAAAACCATGGCATTTGAAGCATTTTCTCTCTTGCCTCAACTTAGCTTTTTCGGCATCATCACCACCTTTCTTGCCTTTGTCCTTCTCATCACCTTTCGGTTTAGGCACAAATGGAGACTTTGAAGTCGCCCCCTTGCAAAGATCTTTACCTCCAAATCTCATAACTGATTTGGACTTTAATTGCCTTTCAACCCGCAATGCCAACTTAGTAACATCATTCAAAGACCAATAAGGCTGCAAAGACACAACATTAGCAATATCAATTCTCAAACCAGCCAAGTACCTTGCAATTGTTTGCTCCTCGGGCTCACTAATATTAGCTTTCATCATCAAAGAATAAAACTCGGCTGTATAGTCCGAAACATTCATAGCACCTTGTTTCAAATTTTGAAGCTTAATGAAAACATCTTGCTTGTAGTCCTCGGGCAAGAATTTCTTCTTCAACTCTCGGACCATCTTGTCCCATGTCCGAATCTAATCTTTGCCCCTCCTTTCTCTTTGCTTCAATAAGTTTTCCCACCACAAAGATGCATGTTTTCTAAGCTTGATAGCAACCAGCTTTACTTGTTTATTTTCGGGCAGTTCTTGATATTCAAAAATCCTTTCCACCGTGTGTAACCAATCAAGAAAATCATCAGGTTGCCCTCTCCCATCAAATTCAGGAATCTCAACTTTGGGAGTATAAGCATGAACATAGTTTCCAAGAACACCAACATCTCTTACTCTTTGTATTTGTTGATTAACATCACCAACTTCATCGTCTACATTATTTCTTCTTTGTTGTTGATGTTGTCTTCTCAAATGAGCTCTTACATCATCCGGATGTATAGGTTCACTAGAGCTAGCACTTGAGGCACCACCACGGCCTCCTCTTCTAGTGTGAGAGCTAGAACTCCCTTCACTTTCCTCACGACGTTTCTCCCTTTCTTCCATCAAGTGAAGTCTATCCCGAAGGGTTTCCACAAGACTTCTAAGGTTCTCAACCGTTTCATTAGGTGCAACCTTACCCCCATCATTTCCTTGTTGAGACATGATGAATCTCCACCCAACCAAAGCTCAGAATACCAATTTGATACGGGGATGGCTCAAAAGGCCTTAAAATGAGTTGCCTTCACTTATACCCGAATCTATTTGTGCTTAAAGTGCTTAAAGATTAGCACTTTCACTCCTAAGGGTAAGTGTTTGGGAAGTGTTTAGGTGAAAACTAAATGCAACTCTACAAAGGAATTGCAAGATTAAGCACACGGGTTCAATAGGCTCAAGGATACAGATTCACCACCAAGAGTTTAGAACCGGTTGAAACTCACCACCAAAGAACACTACTTGATACAGATTTCACCACAAGGAGAATTCGATGGATGAACAACCTTCGATTAATCCCAAATTAACAAGAGATACAGATTACACCACTCAAATTGATAAAGGAAAGCTTATGCAAACCTAGACAAGGTTACAAAGCATGAACAAGGTTCAAAGTTTACAAAATTCAAGTCTAACTTGCAAACGCTTCATCCGTAGCTTATATACTAGGATTAGCAACTAAACACACTTAATTAATGCTAATAATACATGCTTAAGTAAACATAAACAAGAGTTTAGCTTAACTATCCGAATTAGCTCAAATTGAGCTCAATTAAGGTGTGAAACCAATTCGGGTTGTAGGTAGCCGAATTGATCAATTCCATGCACAAAATGATGAAGTCTCACCAAGTGGAACAACTTGCCATCATCTTCCAACCAAAATGGAGAGCTTCACACTAGGGTTTTCCAAGCCTCCTTTGTTGACCGAAAGGTGTCACATGGAGAATGGATGATCATCAACACTTGTCAAACAAAGAGAGGTGCTTGTTTCCACATGGCCATCATCTTGGAGAGGTGCTAGCTTGTCTCCACCGTGGCATCCCAGGTCCCACCCAACGTGCCATGTCATTAAAGCAAGCTGCTCACATGGCAAGGTACTTGCTTCTCTAAATGCATCATCTTCATCCGAGACATCATGTTGGAGAGAATGGGACACTCCCGTGTCACAAACTGGCATGGTCGACCAAGTAGTACATGACATGCTTGCATTGGTAGAACATCACACAAAACATCTTCATTGTACCTGCCCAAAGAAAGAGAAACTAAAACTTGTTTGTTAACTTTAATTTCCTCCTTGTCGTCGATCCATCCTAAACTATAAGGTTTAGGGTGTTTGGTGGTGGGTAATTGCATCTCCTTCACTAAGTAAACACTAGCTATGTCGGTACAACTTCCACCATCAATGATCACTGATGCGCCAAGGACTTATCATGGACTTGAAGATGACAATGGAGAGCAAGGAAAGGATGTGCATGGGTTGCAAGGAAGCATGGAGAAGCATGAAGATCAAGGAGATATCACACAACATGTTTCTAGCACCAAGGAGATGCCAAAGATGCCATTTGATCCATTGAAGATGCCATTAGGTCCAATGACAAGAGCAAGAGCCAAAAGATTCAAGGATGCATTATTGGGCCTTGTTAGAACTCATCTTGAAGACTTGAAGGCCATCAGAGTTCATTTGAAGAGCTTTGAAGATGATTTGGGCAAGAATATATTCTCATCGATCCAAGTTCATCACTTTGCTTGCAATCGATGGATGAATGAGCTTGAATGTGTTATTTAGGCCATTGTGGGCTTTATTTATCTTAGATTAGCTTATTTTTAAGTTTGGATATTATTTGGGTTGGGCCTTGTTTGACTAAGTCCAATCCTTGTTTAATTATGTCTTTATTTCCTTTTCCTAGTTGGGTTTGGACTAGTTTTACCCTAGGCCATATATTTGGACGAAAATTAGGTTTTATTTTTGGATATTGGTCAAACCCCTTTTACCTATATAAAGGCATCAACCCCCTATTATAAACACAAGTTATGATACGAATCTAGTTGTATTAAGATTCAAATCCACCCTTGTGACCTGCCAAGAATCAACTTGAACAACTTTCAACTTCTAGATGTGTATGTCGACAATCTCACCCAAGAAATCTTCTTCTTTCGTCGGCCTTAGACCCCCAATTAGACCTGCAATTGAACACCTAAGATCACAAGATTCACATGCAATCAAGTATCACAACTTAATTGTTTTCTAGGACTCTACAAGATTGAAGAACCCTAAGTTTTGCTCAAACTAGAACAAAGAAGCTAAGATAATCAATTTGGGTAAAAACCTCAATTTTATTAATCAACTCAACTTATTTTTACAAGAGGGGGTTGATGCCTTTATATAGGCAAAGGATCAACCAAAACTATCCAAAAATAAAGCCTTGGGCGACACACATAAAGAAAGGACAAGGAAATAGCCTAATCTAAGTCCAACTAGGAAAAATAAAAACAAACTTAAAAATAAAGGTTTTTCTTTCCGCAACAACTTCTGTCCCGAAGTTGAACATGTTTTGGGCCGAAGTTGTCCTGCGCAACAACTTTTGTCCCGAAGTTGAACAAGTTCTGGGCCGAAGTTGTCCTGCGCAACAACTTCTCTTTTCGACAGGCCAACTTCTGGGCAGAAGTTGACAACATTTGGACCGAAGTTGTCCTGTATTTTAGGTTTCAATAACAAGCAAATTAATGAGTTTTTCTTTGCTCAAATCATCTTCAAAGGTCTTCAATTGAACTTCAATGGTCTTCAAGTGACACGGGAGTGTCCCATTCTCTCCAACTTGATGTCTCAGATGAAGATGATGCATTTAGAGAAGCAAGTACCTTGCCATGTGAGCAGCTTGCTTTAATGACATGGCACATTGGGTCGGACCTGGGATGCCACGGTGGAGACAAGCTAGCACCTCTCCAAGATGATGGCCATGTGGAAACAAGCACCTCTCTTTGTTTGACAAGTGTTGATGATCATCCATTCTCAATGTGACAACTTTCGGTCAACAAAGGAGGCTTGGAAAACCCTTGTGTGAAGCTCTCCATTTTGGTTGGAAGATGATGACAAGTTGTTCCACTTGGTGAGACTTCATCATTTTGTGCATGGAATTGATCAATTCGGCTACCTACAACCCGAATTGGTTTCACACCTTAATTGAGCTCAATTTGAGCTAATTCGGATAGTTAAGCTAAACTCTTGTTTATGTTTACTTAAGCATGTTTTATTAGCATTAGTTAAGTGTGTTTAGTTGCTAATCCTAGTATATAAGCTACGGATGAAGCATTTGCAAGTTAGACTTGAATTTTGTAACTTTGAACACTTTGTTTTGCTTTGTAACCTTGTCTAGGTTATTGCAAACTTTCCTATATCAATTGGAGTGGTGAATCTGTATCACTTGTTGATTTGGGACTAATAGAAGCTTGTCCATCTTGTGAATTCTACTTGTGGTGAATCTGTATCAAGTTGTGTTTATTTGGTGATGAGATTCGATCGATTCTAGCTCTTGGTGGTGAAACCTGTATCCTTGAGTATTTGAATCTGTGTGCTTATACTTTCTTCAATTCCTTTGTGAATTGATCTTAGATAACCTAAACACTACCCAAACACTCACCCTTACGATTTGAAGTGCTCATTTTAAGCACTTTAAGCACACTTTGCATTCGGGTATAGTGAAAGCAACTCATTTTAAGGCCTTCTGAGCCATCCCCGTATCATCAAGTCTTCAAGATGAGTTCGAACAAGGCCCATTAATGCATCCTTGAATCTCTTAGCTCTTGCTCTTGTCATTGGACCTAATGGCATCTTCAATGGATCAAATGGCATCTTTGGCAACTCCAATGAGCTTGAATCATCTTTGTGTGCAACTCTAGCATCTTCAAGCTTCTCCATGCTTCCTTGCACTCCATGCTCATCCTCTCCATTATCTCCATAGCCCATAGCCCTCTTGATGTCCTTGATAAGCCCTTGGCGCATCATCCCCTCTCCCTTGAAAAGGATTTGTCCTCAAATCTGCATCATTATCAAACAAGGATAAGTCTGAATCATTAAAAGTAGCCTTACATTGCCATATTCACTAGGAAGATCTAGCTTGTATGCATTGTTGTTAATCCTCTCCAAGACTTGGAATGGACCATCTCCACGAGGTAAGAGCTTAGATGTCCTCTTTTCAGGGAACCTTTCCTTCCTTAGATGCAACCAAACCCGATCTCCAGGTTCAAAGATGACCTCTTTGCGCCCCTTGTTAGCATTCTTTATGTAGTGTTGTGTTTTCTTCTCAATTTGAGCTCTAACCTTTGCATGAAGATCCCTAACAAATTCCGCCTTGCGTTGCCCATCCATGTCAACTTGCACACTTAAAGGTAAACTCAGCAAATCCAATGGAGTTAAAGGATTAAAGCCATACACACATTCAAAAGGTGAAAATCCAGTTGTACTATGTATGCTTCTATTGTATGCAAATTCAACATGAGGCAAACAATCTTCCCAAGTCCTTAAGTTCTTTTTAATCAAAGCTCTAAGTAAGGTAGACAAAGTCCTATTAACTACTTCAGTTTGACCATCAGTTTGAGGATGACAAGTAGTTGAAAATAACAACTTAGTACCTAACTTAGCCCACAAAGTTCTCCAAAAGTGACTTAAGAACTTAGCATCTCTATCACTCACAATCGTCCTAGGCATTCCATGTAGTCTAACAATCTCTTTAAAGAACAAATTAGCTACATTAATGGCATCATCGGTTTTAGTACAAGCAATAAAGTGTGCCATCTTAGAAAACCTATCAACAACCACAAAGATAGAATTTTTACCTCTCTTAGAACGAGGTAATCCTAAAACAAAATCCATGCTAATATGAGTCCATGATTCATGAGGAATAGGCAAAGGAGTATACAAACCATGAGGTTTAGATGTAGATTTAGCTTGCAAACAAGTAATGCAACTAGAAACATGCTTTCCTACATCATATCGCATCTTAGGCCAAAAGAAGTGTTCATGCAATATCTCATATGTTCTATCAACACCAAAGTGACCCATTAAACCACCCTCATGCGATTCCCTCACAAGCACAAAACGCAAAGAACAAGTAGGTATACACAATCTAGATTCTTTAAACAAAAATCCATCATGCTTATAATACTTCCCAAATCCAGAATTCTCACATGCTTTAAACACATCACTAAAGTAAGCATCACTAGCATATAAGTCTTTAATAAACTCAAATCCAAGAAACTTAGAATCAAGCATGGAAAGTAAAACATACCTCCTTGATAAAGCATCGGCTACAACATTCTCCTTACCTTTCTTGTAGCGCACCACATATGGAAAGGATTCAATGAACTCAATCCACTTAGCATGNCTCTTATTCAGCTTTTGTTGGCCCCTTTAAGTACTTCAAGCCTCAT
>AWUE01012213.1:0-10571 GCA_001974825.2 Corchorus olitorius
CATCGGTTTTAGTACAAGCAATAAAGTGTGCCATCTTAGAAAACCTATCAACAACCACAAAGATAGAATCTTTACCTCTCTTAGAACGAGGTAATCCTAAAACAAAATCCATGCTAATATGAGTCCATGGTTCATGAGGAATAGACAAAGAAGTATACAAACCATGAGGTTTAGATGTAAATTTAGCTTCCAAACAAGTAATGCAACTAGAAACATGCTTTCCTACATCATATCGCATCTTAGGCCAAAAGAAGTGTTCATGCAATATCTCATATGTTCTATCAACACCAAAGTGACCCATTAAACCACCCTCATGCGATTCCCTCACAAGCACAAAACGCAAAGAACAAGTAGGTATACACAATCTAGATTCTTTAAACAAAAATCCATCATGCTTATAATACTTCCCAAATCCAGAATTCTCACATGCTTTAAACACATCACTAAAGTAAGCATCACTAGCATATAAGTCTTTAATAAACTCAAATCCAAGAAACTTAGAATCAAGCATGGAAAGTAAAACATACCTCCTTGATAAAGCATCGGCTACAACATTCTCCTTACCTTTCTTGTAGCGCACCACATATGGAAAGGATTCAATGAACTCAATCCACTTAGCATGCCTCTTATTCAGCTTTTGTTGGCCCTTTAAGTATTTCAAGCTCTCATGATCCGTATGAATCACAAACTCCTTAGGCCACAAATAATGCTGCCATGTTTGTAATGCCCTAACAAGAGCATACAACTCCTTATCATAGGTAGGATAGTTCAACGCAGCCCCATTCAACTTCTCAATAAAGTATGCCACGGGTTTCCCTCCTTGCATGAGCACTGCGCCAATACCTACACCTGAAGCATCACATTCAATCTCAAAAGTATTGTTAAAGTTAGGTAAAACAAGCAAAGGAGCATTAGTTAATTTATCCTTCAAAGTCTCAAATGCTTCTTGTTGCTCTTTTCCCCACTTGAATGGTGCATTCTTCTTCATCACACTAGTAATAGGGGCGGCTAAGGTGCTAAAATCCTTAACAAACCTCCTATAGAATCCGACCAGGCCATGGAAGGATCTCACTTGACCAACGTTGGTGGGGTTGGCCAATCCTTGATGGCTTTGATCTTCTCCTCATCAACATGTATACCTTGCGCAGAAACCACAAAACCAAGAAAAACAAGCTTGTTTGTGCAAAAGGTGCACTTCTTAAGGTTAGCATACAACTTCTCAACCCTAAGTACATCTAAAACACATCTCAAATGCTCAATATGTTCCTCTAAGTTGCGGCTATACACAAGTATATCATCAAAATAAACAACAACAAACTTTCCAATATAAGCTCTTAAAACATTATTTTATTAATCTCATGAAAGTACTAGGTGCATTAGTTAATCCAAAAGGCATAACTAACCATTCATACAATCCTAACATAGTTTTAAAAGCAGTTTTCCATTCATCACCCTCTTTCATGCGAATTTGATGATATCCACTCTTAAGATCAATCTTTGAAAATAAGCAAGAACCATGCAATTCATCAAGCATATCATCTAATCTAGGAATAGGGTGGCGATACTTAACTGTTATGTTGTTTATTGCCCTACAATCAACACACATTCTCCAAGTACCATCCTTCTTTGGAACAAGCAAGACTGGAACTGCACATGGAGAAAGACTCTCGCGCACATAACCCTTTTCTAGCAACTCTCCAACTTGTTTCTCCAACTCTTTTGTTTCATCAGGATTTGTCCTATAAGCTGGCTTGTTTGGAATTTGCGCCCCAGGGATGAAGTCAATTTGATGTTCAATCCCTCTAATTGGTGGTAAACCACTAGGAATCTCCTCAGGAAACAAATCTGCAAACTCATCTAAAAGAGAAACAATTTTGCTTGGAAGTTCTCCAGCCAAGTTGTTAGTGATCACAAGTGTATTTTTAAGCAAAAGTAAGAATAAAACAGAATTATCTTTCAAAGCACTCTTAATCTCACTCTTAGAAGCTAACATACACTCTTTAACAACTTTCTTAGAACTAGCTTGCACAATTGATGTATTTCCAACGCAATCACTAGAACTATCATGCTTTGCCCTTTCTTTAACCTTAAATTCATCCTCTAGCTTAGCAAAATCCACTTTCAATTTAAATTGATCTTTTAAAGCTTCTTGCGGTGATAAAGGAATTAAAGTAATAGGCCTCTTACCATGCATAAAGGTGTACTTGTTGGACTCACCATCATGCTTCACCTTGTTGTCAAATTGCCATGGTCGACCAAGTAGCACATGGCATGCTTGCATTGGCAAAACATCACACAAGACATCTTCTTTGTACCTGCCCAAAGAAAGAGAAACTAAAACTTGTTTGTTAACTTTAATCTCCTCCTTGTCGTTGATCCATCCTAAACTATAGGGTTTAGGGTGTTTGGAAGTGGGTAATTGCAACTCCTTTACTAAATAAACACTAGCTATGTTTGTACAACTCCCACCATCAATGATCAAACTACTAGGCTTTCCATTCGCATACATCCTCATATGGAACAAGTTTTCTCTTTGATTTTGCACATCATCTCTCACATATGCACTCAAGGCTCTCCTAGCAACCAAATTCTTAAGGGAAGCCAACTCATCACCATCATCATCTCCCTCTTGCGCAAAACCTCCTTCATCATCTCCATCACTAAAATCCTCTTCTTCACTCACAATTTCACCATGATCATTAAGAAACATCACCTTTTTGTTAACACAGTCCTTAGCATAATGACCATAACCTTGACACTTGAAACACTTAAGGTGAGATTTAGAGTTAGAACTAGAAGAAGATGAAGATTTAGAATCGGATTTAGGTGTTACTAACCCCTTTTGCGCCACCTCCTTACTTTGAGTTTTCTCATCTTTCTTGATTGGAGTTTTCCATGAGTTTGATGATGAAAAATCCTCTCCTTGTTGCGCCACTCCTTTTGATTTGCCCCTCGGCCTTCAATGCATGTTGTAACAACTCTCCACATCATAGTGTTGTTGCATCTCCACAATGTCATGAATCTCCCTATTCAATCCCGCAAGAAACCTAGCCATGGTGGCTTGTGGAGCTTCTTCAATTTCAGCCCTTGATATCAACAACATCATCTCGGAGTAGTACTCATCTACACTCTTTGATCCTTGCCTCAAAGTTTGTAAGCTTTGGTATAGAGAATTGATGTAAAAGCTTGGAACAAACCTCTTTCTCATGCAACTCTTCAATTCGGCCCATGTGTCAATTGGCCTCTCCAAATTCCTTTTCCTTGACTGCACCAATTGATTATACCAATTCAAAGCATTCTCAACAAGTTCAAGGATAGCAATTTGTACCTTCTTAGCCTCAGCAAAAAGGATGAAAAATCAAAGTACATGTCCAATTTAGACTCCCAATCCAAGTAATCCGCAGGTGTCCCTCTCCCATTGAACTTTGGTATTTTGTACTTGATGTTGTCCTTAGGCTCATCTCTTTGTTCTCCTCTCCTAGGCCGCAAGTTTTCATTGTAAGCTTGGCCTCCAAGTTCTTGTTGCCTCAATCTCTCCATAGGATCAACTCTCCTAGCAATTTGCCTTTGTTGAACTTGTTGTTGTTGTTGATCCCTTTGCTCATTGTTTGGTGCGGCATTGTTTTCTCTTTGTTGAGGTGGTGGTTCTTGTTGATTTCGAACCTCCAAGACATCTAATCTTGTTGTGATAGTACCTAATTCTTGCAAGATAGCTTGCAACGAGGTAGCCACATCATTGGCTTGATTTTGATCTCCAATTATACATACACACAAAGAAAAGTTAGTAATGAGAATCCCTCACTAGTGTGTGTGTGATTTACCTTTGTTGTGCTCTCGTGTTTGCACTCAACCTATGGATTGGCGATCCACTACTCTCTTAATGATCTCACAAGATTATGCCTTTTTCTAGCTTCAATAGGCCTAATAAGAGCAAATTGTTAGAGCCTCCTTTCTTCTCGTGACCTACTTGAGGAACAAACAATTAACTTGAGTGAATCAAAAACAAAAAAGTGATCTATACAATCCAAACAGCCTTTTGTCTCCCAAACTTGCTGCACAAAACACAATTAGTAACACAAATCAATCAATTTAATCAATTATAAACCCTAGTACCACTTAGATCCAATTTTGTACCACTTGTCTCCAATAGGGTTTAAACCTGAAATTCTTCAAATTAGATCTCAATTCACAGCAAAAGCAACCCAAGAATCTCAAACAAACAATCAATTAGGGTTAGATGCAAACAATTGACTCAATTGCTCAAAACAAACCCTAATCCCCAATATACCCGGATAAGAACCCTAGGTCAAAGGTGCGGCAGACACAAAAGATTTTTTTGATTTTGTTCAGTATTTTTCCCAGAAAGAACACACTAAAAGAAGTCTATATCTCAAATTTCAAAGCTTTCTGAGCTCAAACGAAGCCAGAATAAATTTCACAAGTTTCTGGTCGAAATTTTTTTTATTTTTTTATTTTTTTCGATTAAACTACAAGGTATGAGGACTCCAAATCTGAATTTTCAAGTCGATTGGAGTTAAGATGAAACCACAATAAATTTTTGAATTTTCGGAATTTTTAGATGTAGAAATTTTGAAAAACTTTGATGGATGAGATGGATGAAAAACTTGATGACAGATGAATAGAAAGATAGATTTACCGATTGAAGATGACAACCTATGCTCTGATTACCAATTGATACTAATCTAGTTGTATTAAGATTCAAATCCACCCTTATGACCCGCCAAGAATCAACTTGAACAACTTTCAACTTCTAGATGTGTATGTCGACAATCTCACCCAAGCAATCTTCTTCTTTCGTCGGACTTAGACCCCCAATTAGACCTGCAATTGAACACCTAAGATAACAAGATTCACAAGCAATCAAGTATCACAACTTAATTGTTTGCTAGGACTCTACAACATTGAAGAACCCTAAGTTTTGCTCAAACTAGAACAAAGAAGCTAAGATAATCAATTTGGGTAAAAACCTCAATTTTATTAATCAACTCAACTTATGTTTACAAGAGGGGGTTGATGCCTTTATATAGGCAAAGAATCAACCAAAACTATCCAAAAATAAAGCCTTGGGCGACACACATAAAGAAAGGACAAGAAAATAGCCTAATCCAAGTCCAAGTAGGAAAAATAAAAACAAACTTAAAAATAAAGGTTTTCTTTCCGCAACAACTTTTGTCCCGAAGTTGAACAAATTCTGGGCCGAAGTTGTCCTGCGCAACAACTTCTGTCCTGAAGTTGAACAAGTTCTGGGCCGAAGTTGTTCTGCGCAACAACTTCTCTTTTCGACAGGCCAACTTCTGGGCAGAAGTTGACAACATCTGGACTGAAGTTGTCCTGTATTTTAGGTTTCAATAACAAGCAAATTAATGAGTTTTTCTTTGCTCAAATCATCTTCAAAGGTCTTCAAGTCTTCAAGATGAGTTCGAACAAGGCCCATTAATGCATCCTTGAATCTCTTAGCTCTTGCTCTTGTCATTGGACCTAATGGCGTCTTCAATGGATCAAATGACATCTTTGGCAACTCCAATGAGCTTGAATCATCTTTGTGTGCAACTCTAGCATCTTCAAGCTTCTCCATGCTTCCTTGCACTCCATGCTCATCCTCTCCATTATCTCCATAGCCCTCTTGATGTCCTTGATAAGCCCTTGGCGCATCAAGTTAAGTTTATCAATTAAAGAGAGATTCTTTTGAAAATTTAGCTTTTTTGCTCTAGTTTGAGCAAACTTAGGGTTCTTTATTCATGTAGAGTCCTAGCAAACAATTAAGTTGTGATTACTTGATTGTTTGTGAATCTTGTGTTCTTGAGTTGACAATTGCAGGTCTAATTGAATACTTAAGGCCGACGAAAGAAGAGGAATCACCTTGTGAAGGTCATCGATCTACCCATCTAGAAGTCGAAGAAGTTCAAGTCGAGTTTGATAGATTTTCAAGGCTAGATTTGAATCTAATACAACTAGATTCGTATCAATTGGTATCAGAGCATAGGTTGTCATCTTCAATCGGTAAATATATCCTTCTATTCATCTATCATCAAGTTTTTCATCCATCTCATCCATCAAAGTTTTTTTCAATTTTTCAAGATCCAAAAATTCCGAAAATTCAAAAATTTATTGTGGTTTCATCTTAACTCCAATCGACGTGAAATTTAAGATTTGGAGTCCTCATACCTTGTAGTTTAATCGAAAAATATTTCAAAAATAAAAACAAATAAAACAATTTTCGACCAGAATCTTGTGAAATTTATTCTGGCTTCGTTTGAACTCGGAAAGCTTTGAAATTTGAGATCTAGACTTCTTTTAGTGTGATCTTTCTGGGAAAAGTACTGAAAAAAATAAAAAAAATCTATGGTGTCTGCCGCAATTTTGATCTAGGGTTCTTATCCGAGTTTATTGGATATTAGGGTTTTTTTTGCAATTGATTGATTTGGTTGCAATTAACCCTAATTGATTCTTTGTTTGAGATTCTTGGGTTGCTTTTGATTTGAATTGAAGTTTTTTTTGCAGAATTTTAGAATTGAAGCCCTATTGGAGACAAGTGGTACTAAATTGGATCTAAGTGGTACTAGGGTTTCTATTTGATTGAATTGATTGATTTGTGTTGCTAATTGTGTTTCGTGCAGCAAGTTTGGGAGACAAAAGGCTGTTTGGATTGTATAGATCACTCTTATTTTGATTGACTCAAGTATTGCTCTTAATTATTTGTTCCTCAAGTTGGTCACGAGAAGAAAAGAGGCTCTAACATTTTGCTCTTATTAGACCTATTGAAGCTAGAAAAAGGCATAATCTTGTGAGATCATTAAGAGAGTAGTGGATCGCCAATCCATAGGTTGAGTGCAAACACGAGAGCACAACAAAGGTATTTCACACACACACTTGTGAGGAATTTTTATTTCTAACTTTTCTTTGTGTGTAGGTACAATGGGAGATATGCAAGAAGTACCAAATCAAGCCAAAGATTTGAGGACAAATCTTCTTCAAGGGGGAGGGAATGATGCGCCAAGGACTTATCATGGACTTGAAGATGACAATGGAGAGCAAGGAAAGGATGTGCATGGGTTGCAAGGAAGCATGGAGAAGCATGAAGATCAAGGAGATATCACACAACATGTTTCTAGCACCAAGGAGATGCCAAAAATGCCATTTGATCCATTGAAGATGCCATTAGGTCCAATGACAAGAGCAAGAGCCAAACGATTCAAGATGCATTATTGGGCCTTGTTAGAACTCATCTTGAAGACTTGAAGGCCATCGGAGTTCATTTGAAGAGCTTTGAAGATGATTTGGGCAAGAATATATTCTCATCGATCCAAGTTCATCACTTTGCTTGCAATTGATGGATGAATGAGATTGAATGTGTTATTTTGGCCATTGTGGGCTTTATTTATATTATATTAGCTTATTTTTAAGTTTGGATATTATTTGGGTTGGGCCTTGTTTGACTAAGTCCAATCCTTGTTTAATTATGTCTTTATTTCCTTTTCCTAGTTGGGTTTGGACTAGTTTTACCCTAGGCCATATATTTGGACGAAAATTAGGTTTTATTTTTGGGTATTGGTCAAACCCCTTTTACCTATATAAAGGCATCAACCCCCTCTTGTAAACACAAGTTAAGTTTATCAATTAAAGAGAGATTCTTTTGAAAATTTAGCTTCTTTGCTCTAGTTTGAGCAAACTTAGGGTTCGTCAATCATGTAGAGTCCTAGCAAACAATTAAGTTGTGATTACTTGATTGTTTGTGAATCTTGTGTTCTTGAGTTGACAATTGCAAGTCTAATTGAAGACTTAAGGCCGACGAAAGAAGAGGAATCACCTTGTGAAGGTCATCGATCTACCCATCTAGAAGTCGAAGAAGTTCAAGTCGAGTTTGATAGATTTTCAAGGCTAGATTTGAATCTAATACAACTAGATTCGTATCAATTGGTATAAATTGATACGAATCTAGTTGTATTATATTCAAATCTATCCTTGTGACCCGCCAAGAATCAACTTGAACAACTTCAACTTCTAGATGTGTTTGTCGATGATCTTCACCTAAGCAATCTTCTTCGTTCGTCGACCTTAGATCTTCAATTTGACCTGCAATTGAACACCTAAGATCACAAGATTCACAAACAATCAAGTAATCACAACTTAATTGTTTGCTAGGACTCTACATGATTGAAGAACCCTAAGTTTTCTCAAACTAGAGCAAAGAAGCTAAATTTTCAAAAGAATCTCTCTTTAATTGATAAACTTAACTTGTGTTTACAGGAGGGGGTTGATGCCTTTATATAGGTAAAAGGGGTTTGACCAATATCCAAAAATAAAACCTAATTTTCGTCCAAATATATGGCCTAGGGTAAAACTAGTCCAAACCCAACTAGGAAAAGGAAATAAAGACATAATTAAACAAGGATTGGACTTAGTCAAACAAGGCCCAACCCAAATAATATCCAAACTTAAAAATAAGCTAATCTAAGATAAATAAAGCCCAAAATGGCCTAAATAACACATTCAAGCTCATTCATCCATCGATTGCAAGCAAAGTGATGAACTTGGATCGATGAGAATATATTCTTGCCCAAATCATCTTCAAAGCTCTTCAAATGAACTCCGATGGCCTTCAAGTCTTCAAGATGAGTTCTAACAAGGCCCAATAATGCATCCTTGAACCTTTTGGCTCTTGCTCTTGTCATTGGACCTAATGGCATCTTCAATGGATCAAATGGCATTTTTGGCATCTCCTTGGTGCTAGAAACATGTTGTGTGATATCTCCTTGATCTTCATGCTTCTCCATGCTTCCTTGCAACCCATGCACATCCTTTCCTTGCTGTCCATTGTCATCTTCAAGTCCATGATAAGTCCTTGGCGCATCAATCACACTACTAGGTTTCCCATTCGCATACATCCTAGTATGAAACAAGTTTTCTCTTTGATTGTGCACATCTTCTTTCACAAAAGCACTCAAAGTCTTTCTAGCAACCAAATTCTTAAGTGCATATCCCTTACTATCATCATCACTCTCTTCTTGCGCAGACTCCTCCTCATCATCCCCATCACCACTTGAACCCAAATTGAATTCCTCATCTTCACTCACTATCTCACCATGATCATTAAGATACATCACCTTCTTATTGACACAATCTTTGGCATAATGACCATATCCTTGACACTTAAAACACTTAACATGAGATTTAGAGGAAGAACTAGATGAAGGTTTAGAATCAGATTTAGGACTTACTCCCTTTTGTTGCGCAACCTCCTTCTCCTTGTTGGAAGTTTTCTCATCTTTCTTGATTGGAGTTTTCCATGAGTTTGATGATGAAAATCCCTTCTTTGCGCCACTCCTCTTAACTTGTCCCTCGGCCTTTAAAGCTTGTTGTAACAAGTCCTCAACATCAAAATATTGTTGCATCTCCACAATATCATGAATTTCTCTATTTAACCCCGCAAGAAACCTAGCCATGGTGGCTTGTTTTGGTTCCTCAATTTCGGCTCTGGACATCAACAACATCATCTTTGAGTAGTAGTCATCAACACTCTTTGACCCTTGCCTCAAGGTTTGCAAACTTTGGTAAAGGAAGTTGATGTAGTAGCTTGGCACAAATCTCTTTCTCATGACACTCTTCAATTCCGCCCAAGTATCTATAGGTCTCTCCCAATTTCTTCTCCTTGATTGCACCAATTGATTATACTAATTCAAAGCATTCTCAACAAATTCAAGGATAGCAATTTGTACCTTCTTAGATTCGGCATAGGGGTGATAATCAAAATACATGTCTAGGTTTGACTCCCAATCCAAGTAATCCGAAGGTGTCCCTCTCCCATTGAACTTTGGGATTTTGTATTTGATGTTGTCTTTAATCTCCTCCCTTGGTTCACCTCTCCTAGGCCGCAAGTTTTCATTGTAGGCTTGACCTCCAAGTTCTTGTTGCCTTAATATTTCCATTGGATCAACTCTCCTAGCAAGTTGCCTTTGAGGTTGTTGTTGTTGATCCCTTTGTTCATTGTTTGGTGCGACTTGGTTCTCCCTTTGTTGAGGTGGTGGCTCTTGTTGAGCTTTAGCCATATTTTCCATCCTTGCATCCATGGCATCTAATCTTTGTATGAGTGTTTGCATCATGGTAGCCAAGTCATTGTTTTGATTTTGATCTCCCATTGTACCTACACACAAAGAAAGATTAGTAATAAGAAATCCTCACTAGTGTGTGTGTGCTTTACCTTTGTTGTGCTCTCGTGTTTGGCACTCAACCTATGGATTGGCGATCCACTACTCTCTTAATGATCTCACAAGATTATGCCTTTTTCTAGCTTCAATAGGCCTAATAAGAGCAAATTGTTAGAGCCTTCTTTCTTCTCGTTACCTACTTGAGGAACAAACAATTAAGAGCAATAACTTGAGTGAATCAAAAGAAAAGAGTTCTTTATACAATCCAAACAGTCTTTTGTCTCCCAAACTTGCTGCACAAAACACAATCAACACAAATCAATCAATTTAATCAAAAGAAAACCCTAGTACCACTTAGATCCAATTTTAAACCACTTGTATCCAATAGGGTTTCGATTCCAAAAT
>AWUE01012219.1:0-15805 GCA_001974825.2 Corchorus olitorius
AGAGTGATGATGATAGTAAGGGATATGCACTTAAGAATTTGGTTGCTAGAAAGACTTTGAGTGCTTTTGTGAAAGAAGATGTGCACAATCAAAGAGAAAACTTGTTTCATAATAGGATGTATGCGAATGGGAAGCTTAGTAGTTTGATCATTGATGGTGGGAGTTGTACAAACATAGCTAGTGTTTACCTAGTGAAGGAGATGCAATTACCCACTACCAAACACCATAAACCTTATAGTTTAGGATGGATCAACGACAAGGAGGAAATTAAAGTTAACAAACAAGTTTTAGTTTCTCTTTCTTTGGGCAGGTACAATGAAGATGTTTTGTGTGATGTTCTACCAATGCAAGCATGTCATGTACTACTTGGTCGACCATGGCAATTTGACAATAAGGTACAACATGATGGTGAGGCCAATCAGTATACTTTCATGTGTGGTAAGAAGCCTTTTACTTTAATTCCTTTATCACCTCAAGAAGCTTTAAAAGATCAATTGAAATTGAGGGATGATTTTACTAAATTAGAATCTGAATATAGGTCTCAAGAAAAGAAAAAGCATGCTAATTCTAGTTCTAATTATGTTGAAAACAAGGCTGTTTTGGTTGATAGTTCAAAGAAAGTTGTTAAACAGTGTATGTTAGCTACTAAGAGTGAGATTAAGAATGCTTTGAATAATAATTCTGTTTTGATCTTGCTTATGCTTAAAAATACACTTGTTGCTACTAACAACTTGGATAGAGATATTCCAAGCAATATTGTGTCTTTTTTGAGTGATTTTGTAGGAATTGGACTTGTTTTGATACATGGAGGGAAGTTTGCAGCTTAGTTTTGTGAGGAAATTCCTAGTGGATTGTCATCCATTAGAGAAATTGAACTCAATCCATATGGTGTGCGATACAAGTTCATTGAATCCTTTCCATATGTGGTGCGCTACAAGAAAGGTAAGGAGAATGTTGTAGCCGATGCTTTATCAAGGAGGTATGTTTTACTTTCCATGCTTGATTCTAAGTTTCTTGGATTTGAGTTTATTAAAGACTTATATGCTAGTGATGCTTACTTTAGTGATGTGTTTAAAGCATGTGAGAATTCTGGATTTGGGAAGTATTATAAGCATGATGGTTTTTTGTTTAAAGAATCTAGATTGTGTATACCTACTTGTTCTTTGCGTTTTGTGCTTGTAAGGGAATCGCATGAGGGGGTTTAATGGGTCACTTTGGTGTTGATAGAACATATGAGATATTGCATGAAGACTTCTTTTGGCCTAAGATCCGATATGATGTAGGAAAGCATGTTTCTAGTTGCATTACTTGTTTGCAAGCTAAACCTACATCTAAACCTCATGGTTTGTATACTCCTTTGCCTATTCCTCATGAACCATGTACTCATATTAGCATGGATTTTGTTTTAGGATTACCTCGTTCTAGGAGAGGTAAAGATTCTATCTTTGTGGTTGTTGATAGGTTTTCTAAGATGGCAGACTTCATTGCATGCACTAAAACTGATGATGCCATTAATGTAGCTAATTTGTTCTTTAAAGAGATTGTTAGACTACATGGAGTGCCTACGACGATTGTGAGTGATAGAGATGCTAAGTTCTTAAGTCACTTTTGGAGAACTTTGTGGGCTAAGTTAGGTACTAAGTTGTTATTTTCAACTACTTGTCATCCTCAAACTGATGGTCAAACTGAAGTAGTTAATAGGACTTTGTCAACCTTACTTAGAGCATTGATTAAAAAGAACTTAAGAACTTGGGAAGATTGTTTGCCTCATGTTGAATTTGCATACATTTTCACCTTTTGAATGTGTGTATGGCTTTAATCCTTTAACTCCATTGGATTTGTTGAGTTTACCTTTAAGTGTGCAAGTTGACATGGATGGGCAATGCAAGGTAGATTTTGTTAGGGATCTTCATGCAAAGGTTAGAGCTCAAATTGAGAAGAAAACACAACACTACATGAAGAATGCTAACAAGGGGCGCAAAGAGGTCATCTTTGAACCCGGAGATTGGGTTTGGTTGCATCTAAGGAAGGAAAGGTTCCCTGAGTAGAGGAAGTCTAAGCTATCACCTCGTGGAGATGGTCCATTCCAAGTCTTGGAGAGGATCAACAACAATGCCTACAAGCTAGATCTTCCTAGTGAATATGGTAATGTAAGTGCTACTTTTAATGTCTCGGATTTATCCTTGTTTGATAATGATGCTGATTTGAGGACAAATCCTTTTCAAGGGAGAGGGAATGATTCGCCAAGGACTAATCATGGTCTTGAAGAGCACAATGGAGATCATGGAGAGGATGTGCATATACGGTAAGGAGGCTTGGACAAGCTTGAAGATGCTAAGGAAGAAGTTTCAAGCTCATTGGAGTTGCCTAAGATGTCATTTGATCCATTGAAGATGCCATTAGGCCCAATGACAAGTGCAAGAGCTAAAAGGTTCAAGGAAGCTTTGTTTGGCCTCATTAGAGTTCATTTTGAAGAGTTTAAAGCCATCAGAGATCATTTGAAGCCCATTGGAGATCATCAACAAAGGAATATTCCCATCGATTCCAAGTTGTGCATTCTTCTTGAAATCGATGAGCATTAGGTCATTAGAGTTGTAATTTGGCCATTGTGGGCTTAATTCTATCTTTGATTAGTTATTTATTTAGTTAAGAACCTTATTTGGGTTGGGCCTTGTTTAATTAAGTCCAATCCTTAGCTATTTTTCTATTGGTTGTATTTTTGGATAGTTTCTAGAAGCCTCATTAAGGTTAGCCGCCTATGGCTATTGAGGAGGCGGTTTAGAGGGTTTTTAAGGGAGGGTTGCGCAAGCCTCATGCTTATATAAAGGCTCTACCTCCCTCTTGTAAACACAAGTTAAGTATTCAATAAAGAATTTGAGGTTTTTCACCCAATTTGATTATCTTAGCTTCATTGTTCTAGTTTGAGCAAAACTTAGGGTTCTTCAATCTTGTAGAGTCCTAGCAAGCAATTAGGTTGTGTTGCTTGATTGTTTGTGAATCTTGTGTTCTAGAGTTAACAATTGCAGGTCTAATTGGAGACTTTGGGCCGACGAAAGAAGAGGATTCACCTTGTGAAGGTCATCGACATACATATCTAGAAGTTGCGGAAGTTCAAATCGACTTTGATAAATATTCAAGGCTAGATTTGAATCTAATACAACTAGATTCGTATCATAACGCTTCACCAATTTTACCAAATCTTGCTACCAACAATTAGATGCAATTACTAATGCTTCACCAAATCTAATATATAACAGAGATTCAATTAATCAACTAATTAGGTTGCACCTTCCTAACAAGCAATCAATTAAACCCAATCAATAAACTCAGGGTTAGCATCAAAAACTTGTTTAATAAAGAGGATCAAATCATCAAATCAAATCCAGCCAATCATACATAACAAAGATAGAACTAAGCATGCATAATAGATTATCATTAAATCATCAATCAATTGATTAAGAATTAAAGCACAAGATCTCATCATGGATAAGATCAATTATTTCATAGCAAAGGGGTTCAAAGTAGAAAAGTATCAAGAGAACTACTCACTCATGGTTGTTTCAACCATGAGAGGTGACTTACAAGACAAAGAGAAGAGAATTTCGTCCAAGGCAAGGCAGCCCCCAAGGGGCGGCAATCCAGAGGAAATTCCTCCCTAGGGTTTTGCAATTTCTGACTTCTGATCAGTTATGACAAATCCCGAAATAATCTTACCCATTTATAAGCAAACTTAGGACACATCCTACCCTTTAGACAATCAATACCAGCCCTTGGACGTGGCTGCACATAGGGTAAGATAGACATTAATTTCCTAATTCTAATCTAACTAGGACTTACATTAGCTTAGGTACAAAGCAAGGGTCTTGATTGGTTGAAGTAGATCATCCTCATTAATTAGGATCTTCCTTGGCCAATGGGAGTGTTCCTCATCATCAATTACAGCTACAAATCCCGTCCAAGCAATCTCCAAGTCGGTTTAAGGCTTCCTCAAGTCGTTTGGATAGTTAGTCAAATCTGTCCAGAAATCTTCAAGGGCAAAATCGGCATTTTTAAGAGCAGAATTGGTTCTCGAGGTCAAAAGCAAAGTTTTAGAGATTGAATTCCTCTTTCCAAAGGTATATCATTTGCATTTTTATAAGCTCTGAATCAAAAGATATGAATTTTATACCGAAACTACACTTGTGAATCCTCCGTTGACTAGGATTTGGAATTTCTTATTTTCCAATTAATTTTTGCATCATAATTGCTGATTGGGCTTAAAACTCCTCTTTGGGCTATAAGACATCCGAATTGAGCCTAGAGAAATCAGATTTGGGCCTCCAAAGATTCGGGCTTCCTTCCGGGCTTCATAGGCTCAAACGGGCCTAATGGGCCTACTGTGCCAAAATCAGTAGTTTCTCCAAATTGATCCAAAATTGCTCCAAATCTTCATAATCTTAAACAATAGCTCCAAATGGGCCTGAAAACACAAATATGAGAAATATGTGGGTAAATAGACACTTACGACTACCAAAACAAGGCAAAATCGCATAGAAAATAGGTACTAAATTAGGTCTTATCATATGTCAAGTCTAAAGTTAGCTATTTTTCTAGTTTTTTTAGGATTTCAAACTTATTTATTATTTATTTATTTATTTCCTAGTTATTTTAAGATTAGGTTTTAGCCCCTATATAAAAGGAGCCTTTGTACACAATTAGATGGCTAATCTATTTCTCTTCTACTCTTCTTTTTATTCGTTGTTCTTAGGTTTTCATCAATTATGAGATAAGTTTTTCTCTCCAATTTCATGCTTAGACTTTTAGGTTGATTTATTAGATTTATGTTCTTAACCTGATTATTTATCTTGATATTTCATGATTTCAGATTTTATCTTTATGATTTAATTGTTCTAACTGATTTGGTGCGCAACTAATTAATTAGGATTGTAAATCCTTTGCTAGTTGGAATTCTATACCGTTTGTTAGGTTTCGCATCGTAGCAACTAGTTGATTGGGAGTTATTGAAGAGTATTTGGGAATCACTAGGAAATTATGAATGCAAATTGAATGCTTGCCCATTTAGGAAGTGTTATTTGTATAGGCTATAATTCACTATGCTTAATGTTGTTGAACCTTGAATTCTATTGTGCATTTGCCGTAGGGTTAGGGTCTCAATTAGGTTTAATTAATAGTGTTCACTTTAATTAGGTATTGTGGTTAATTCATGGGGTTAATTAGTGTTTGTTGTTAATCTACGCCTGCTATCTTGATGAATATGTTAATATCTTTTGTTTCAATGATTAGATTAACCTGAATAGTCGATGCTTGGGATTGGGGTATTTTTTTATCTTGTTTATTGATTTTATTATTTTCTTGCTCATTCATTTTTTGTTGTTCGTTATTTCACAAAACCCCAAAAATTGTTAGTTTTAGGATTAATTTAGAGTGAAGTAGTTTACACCACTCTCTGTGGGACCGACCTGAACTTACTCTGTCTATAGGATAGTTTAGTTGATTTATTTTTGGTGGCACACGACACCCATCAATGAGCTAAATGGAGCGATCTGGATGTATTTTGCGATTATTTGGATAGAAGCCCAGAAGATTACTGATTAGAGCCCAATTAGGCCCATGAATGTCCAATTGAAGCCCATTATATTTTTGGCCCATATATATACAGTCCAATATAAGCCCAAGCCCAACATTGAAGTCTAAAATTTGAAGCCCAATGGTTTAAAAGCCTATTGCTTCTATTTGACAGTTTTGCATAGTTTCGGTTGAAATATCATATCTTTTGATTCCGAACTTCAAAAAATGCGTATGAGATACCATTGGAAAACTGACCTCAAGCTCTAGAACTTCCATTTAGATCACAAGAGTTGATTATTCTATTAAAGAGGTCAAAATCCTTATCGACTTCTTTGCTGCAGTAAGAATTCACTCCAGCACGTTTTCAATGAGTAATCCAATTTTGGAGGAGTTTCAACCGAGATTTTGTTTCGTTAATTGAGTCCTAAAAGATCTAAAAGAAGCCCTATAGAGTTCTACTTGATACTCAAGTCTCTTACTTGGAGTACACTTTAAAGGAACGAGAGTTCTAAGCAGTTTCCACCACCTTGCTCCCTATACCAAGCTAGCGGACTTTGGTGACTATAAAAGAAAATTTTACAGCCAATTTTCAAGTATTCTCATAGTGTAATTGAGGAATTATTCTTTTCTAGTTTCGAAACTGTCTTAGTTCAGATTTAGGTTAGTTTTTGGTTTATATTATGGAGGAGCCGCCGCCTCCTTTGTTCAAAGTTTTGCCGAATTGCTACAAGTTTCCTATAAGTTTGTAAGTATATTTTCTTCAGTTATGAGTGACTAGTTTTCTTTTATACTTTTTACATTAATCCTTAGTACTTTCTATAGTATGGATTAACATTTTCTTTTTCTATCTATAGTGAGATCAACCTTGTTTTCAATTGATTGTTTGATTAGTGATTTGTTTTAAGTTACGTGTGACGATGCATGATTAATTTAAGTTATTGATGAATAATTTATTAAATTTATAAATGGAGCTTATGTTTAATGTTTAGATTGTTTTGTTTAGTTTTTTTAGGAGGCGCACATGATTGATTTATGCATGTTAATCACTGCAATATTAGACATGATGCTTGCCCCATAATTATAATATAGAGTAGCAAAGTTAATTAATCTTTGAAAATTGAGTAATTAATTAATTATAGTAAAGTTTATTCTTTCATGGTTCTTGTGAATAAAGTACTTGGGAGCCAACCTTAGACCTAAAATATTGGATGATCTTCATTGAGCTGAAAAGAACGCAAAGGATTGATCGGTTTGGGGCAGCAATGATGGTAAGAGACCAAAATGGGAATATTATGGTGTTGTGGAAGAGTTTTAAAGTCAAGGAAGCATGGAGAGCTCATGCAAGACAAGTAAGTGTACCTTAAGAAGATTACAAGAGGAAGAGTCTGTGAGGATTATAAATTTTATTTCCTGGTGAACCTTCATTTGTAACAACCACTTGAGGGGGCATCACATACGCGTCTCATTTTCCATGTCAAAAAATCCAGGTCAACATTTTATTAGACACCTGGCGCCCCTTGTACGCTGCCTTGGGAGAGCACGACAGAGGCGTCAAAGCCTCTATAAAAGGACAAGCGCCCCTGCCTCGTCCCGCATTATCCCACGCCAAGAGCAGCACCAAGCCTTGTCGAAGCTTCTGTGCACCATGTCTTGCTCCCTTGTTTATCGATTGCTCCAAGCTCCTTTTGCTTGCTATTTGCCGCACCAACAACCACCATACACACTCCAAGCTAGCAATTAAACTCCTTACAGCAAATTCAAGCCACTCTTGCACCTAAATGCCAAGACAAATCGTACCAAAAAGCTCACCCTCGTTGAGTTGAAAATTGTTTTGCTTCTGCCAATTTTTCTTACACCAAAACAGCCCCACTTTCTTGCCTTTCTCTACCCTAAACACTCTCCAAACACTCTTCCACCTTTTCCCTACCTTTTACCTACCTGGCACCCAAAAAAATCCTACCTAAGACCCGAAGCTTTCACCTAAGTCATCATGCCGAACCTTATGCCTCAAGTGGAGATGAATGGGAATACAACCGAATTGGTGAGAATCCTAACACCTTCATTGATGCTGAAGCTGAAAATTGGTACCATGAGATGCTTAGTAACCTTATGCCTCTTTTGGTACCATAAGCTGAACCTTATGCCTCTTTTCAATTTTGAAGATTTTGGAGGAGAAAAGAAGACTTTGATGATATCTTTTGGTCAAGGGAAGTCGCTTTTAGTAACTTTGATGTACCAGATTATTTCCACAAAGGTAAACTTAAGTTGTAAAGAATAAAGCCAAGAGATATGGTAGTGATGTATTTGATACACAACAATATTCTCCCTAGAGCTACAAATACTCATCAAAAGGCTATAGTATTGAAGACTTATATATTGCCGATCTACTGTGTTATATATGGTCAAGAAAGAGGTAAAACAATTCCTATGGCAAAGCTTATCCTAAGCAAGATGTGAGATTTTGCAACTTCTTTGGATCGTGATCAATGTTTGGGCTACTTGTTGCTTATTACTGCAACTTTGAGAAGAAAATCAATTTCACCTAATGGAGGTGACTTAACTTTTTTTCCAATAAATATTTTGTGGGTAACTCTTGCATGTTCAATTTTAGAATGGCATTAGACAATAATGAATCAAGGATTAATGCAAGAAAAGAATTAGAGCATCATTACATTATATGTGTATTGGGCTGCTTTCTGAGTTTTTAAGTATTCTTCTGCATTTGTGTTGCATGCTCAGCAAAGAGAATTAGACAGGCAAAAAGAGCTTGCCAAAATTGAAGAAGAACGAAGATAGTATCTTGCTTGCATTGAAGAAGAAAGACGACAGGAGCTGGCTTGCCTTGAAAAAGAGAGAAGACATGATTTGGCTCGCTTTCAACAAGAGAGAAGACAAGAGCTGGCTCACCTTAAAGAAGACAGAAGACATGAGCTTGATCGTTTAGATGCTCGGATGGATGTAGAGATACGACAAATGCTTAATGACCTCCCAACTGGATAAGCTCATGAGAATTGTTGCTGAAAAATTCTCATATGAAAATGTTAGAGAGCCTTTGATAAGACCTAATTAGATTATTCTTTTTATGCCTGTTTCATATGTTTTCGGAGCCTTTTACTCTCACTTTTGTGTTGTTTTTGTCATCTTTATGTTTTTAGGTCATACTTGGATGATTGATGCATAGATGAGCTCAAACCACCCATTTGGAGATGTATTGGGAGATTTAACAATTTCAAGGCCAAAGATTGAGAATTTTGCAAGTTTGAAGACAAAGTTGACAATTCCCGTAATCCTGGAATTTCTGACAGTTTTGCGACCCTTCTGTATTTTGAGCATAACTTTTGATGCAGAAGTAGGAAAATTACAAATGAGATGACGTTGGAAAGCCCTTTCCAAGCTCTACAACTTTTATAAGATTTCGAAGCCCAGTTCTGATGTTAAGGCTGTCAAAAAGCTTATTGAAGTTGCTGGTCTGCTTCAGGATTTTCTGCCTATTTTTTAGAGAGTTGCCTTAATTAATCTCTAATCTTATTGGTTGATTAATTAGAGGTAATTTCCACGAAATTACCAGCTGGAATATTCCTAGGAAGATGCCTAAGAGTGTTGATCAAGTAATTTGCTTGGAGCTAAATATTAGGAGATTTAATACAAGTGCAATTGAAAGACCTAATTCTACTTGGACTCCATTCCTAGCCGCCGGCCCTTGACCCCTATATAAGGAATTTTTGGAACAATTGTAGTGTGATATTCTTCACTTATTTTCTGTATTTTCTCTATTTTAAATTAGGTTTAATTTTAGTCTATTTTTCTTTGTAAGCCGCCCATGGTGATAAACAAGATGAAGATGTTTTCTTTTTCTCAACATCTATGTGTTTTTGATTGATAGGCTAGTAATCACATATTTGATTGATAATTGCTAACAATCCTTACTAAGTAATTGTTATGCGAATTTATAAGATTCCTTGATTTTATTTATCATGATTGTGTTAATGTTGTATTAGGATTGATGCTTGCCCCATAATTCTAATAGGAGTAGCGAATTAATTAATTTGAGTAAGGAGATTACCTTATTAATTGATGTGGATACTTATTTGATTGAGCTAAATTAGACCTTATTTTTATGGCTATTTTACTATGTTTTTGGATCCATTTATGCTTAGATATATGCTATTTTGATAATATTTGTGTTTTGAGCCTTTAAATGATGTGAAAATGAGAAATTGTTATTTTTCACTATTTTTGGAGCTATTTTGATGACTTTTTACACAGAATTTAGAAAAGCAATTTTGAGCATATATTTAGAAGATTCGAAGTTCGTTTTGAAGACCATTTGGAGATAATTTGGAGACTTGAAGATTTTTGAAGATTTATTTCAAGAGCAAGAATTGAAGATTGGAGCCTTAACTGAAAACAAGCCATGGATAAGCCTTCAAGCTTTGGTATTTTTGGATATTTTATATGGGAAGATGCTCAGCCCATATAAATCATTAATTGGAGTTAAAATCCCAATGAATAACTCCTATATCCAAGGAAATATCCAAATCCCGTAGATTCCCGATTCTAGTCCTAACAGGATTAGGATTCAGTGCAGTTTTGGTAGCAAAATCATAACTTTCTGCTCAGACCTTCGTTTGAAGCCTTTGAGTACTCGTTGGAAAGCTAACTCTGAGATCTACAACTTTCCTTTGAAGTCCAAGACCCAGTTCTGCCGTTTTCAAGCCCAAAAATCTCGTCGAATTCCCTGCACGAAATCAGGATTTTTTCAGGATCCTATTTTAACTTGGATTCTACTCTAAGATGACTTTTAATCTAACTTGGAGTCTAAGTTAGACCCAAAACCGACTTAGACCTCTTTCCAAGTTAGGATTGGAATTCCTAGGGTTATTTCCACTATAAATAGCCACCTCCTGTAACACAAATCACATACCCACACACACCATTTAGTTTTAGATCTTTTCTTCTAGTTTTCTTCTAGTTTTTAGGCCAAATGATACAAATCTAGTTGTTTTAAGATTCAAATCCACCCTTGTGACCCGCCAAGAATCAACTTGAACAACTTTCAACTTCTAGATGTGTATGTCGTCAATCTCACCCAAGCAATCTTCTTCTTTCGTCGGCCTTAGACCTCCAATTAGACCTGCAATTGAACACCTAAGATCACAAGATTCACAAGCAATCAAGTATCATAACTTAATTGTTTGCTAGGACTCTACAAGATTGAAGAACCCTAAGTTTTGCTCAAACTAGAACAAAGAAGCTAAGATAATCAATTTGGGTAAAAACCTCAATTTTATTAATCAACTCAACTTGTGTTTACAAGAGGGGTTTGGTGCCTTTATATAAGCATAGGGTGATGCCCTAGATCTAGAAAAATAACCTAATTTTCGTCCAAATATATGGCCTAGGGTAAAACTAGTCCAAACCCAACTAGGAAAAGGAAATAAAGACTTAATTAAACAAGGATTGGACTTAGTCAAACAAGGCCCAACCCAAATAACATCCAAACTTAAAAATAAGCTAATTAAAGATATAATAAAGCCCACAATGGCCAAATTACAACTCTAATGACCTAGTGCTCATCGATTTCAAGAAGAATGCACAACTTGGAATCGATGGGAATATTCCTTTGTTGATGATCTCCAATGGGCTTCAAATGATCTCCGATGGCTTTAAACTCTTCAAGATGAACTCTAATGAGGCCAAACAAAGCTTCCTTGAACCTTTTAGCTCTTGCCCTTGTCATCGGGCCTAATGGCATCTTCAATGGATCAAATGGCATCTTAGGCAACTCCGATAAGCTTGAAACTTCTTCCTTAGCATCTTCAAGCTTCTCCAAGCCTCCTTGCCGCATATGCACATCCTCTCCATGATTTCCATTGTGCTCTTCAAGACCATGATGAGTCCTTAGCGCATCACCAAAGGTGCCCCCCCCCCCCTCTCTAGCAATAGGGAGGTGCGCCATACCTAGGTTTTTAGCAAGGAGATTTCGCCCCTCCAAGGTCTTGTAAGTACTCTTATGCCGCTCATGGATTTTCCCGAATCCATGAGTAGCTAAATTCTTAATACTTCTGATCCTTTGGTGAATTCAATCAATTAAATATGGTGAGATTTCTGTTCTTATAATTTGTTATTTTATTCTTGATAGATAGCATGTTAAACTCTGTTTTAATTCTACAATCTTGATCTTTATTGATTTATTGTCGCCACTAAAGAGGTAATTTGAGAGATTGTTGGCTAGATCAAATAGCGGATTTACGTTCATGTTTGATTGTGTGTAGCAAGTTAGCCGCGCCGGCGGGTTAATTGGGTTTGCATGCCAGTGATCAGATTTATTTGGTTGTTGTATGGTTTTATTTATTAAGCATGTGTGAAAGAACTAATAAAAGTTGATCTTAATGCTTTGAATCCTAGCAAATCTTTAAGGCTTGACGGCTAATTGATTAGTTAGGAGGAAAAATGGGTAATTTAAGGCTTGACGGCTAATCTTATCTATATAGCATGTTAGGGTTTTCCCTAAACCAGTTATCATCTTGAATTTAATATTGAATTTATCTTTTAAATCAAGTACCCATAGTTAATTTGATTGTTTTCTACCATTGGTGAAGAAGTATACCCTTAATTATTGTTTTCTTTCTTATTTGCCATGGACTTAGATTTAATCTGCTTTGTTTTATAGTATAATTGTTTTCTTCTTAATTGTTATTCTAAACCCTATGCTTTCTGTGTTGTTTTTGAGAGATTTTAAGGACTGAATTTTCGGATAAAATCTAGCACCCTTCTCTGTGGGATCAACCCCTACTTACCCTATCTATTTAGTTAGGATTTTGTTGGGAATTATTTTTATGATTGCTGACGACCGATCATTATTCTTTAATAACTTTAGTGAAAGTAAAGTAACTACTGGTTGAAAGCTTGGTATAAATCTATGTGCTTAATGCTTTATTTAATTTTATTGGGAATGTTGATAACTTTGATAAGAAAATAGATTTCTAAGAGTCTTATTCTGAATTTATAGTACCCAGACTGTCTTGGGTGGTAATTCTCTTTGCCAAGGGTTCGAACTTTTTCTTAAGAGATTTTTTTGCCGATGATCCATGTTTCTTATTTGTCAAGGGTGATTTTGATCTTTTATGTTAACAAAAGTTTTAGTTTAATTGATAATTTTCTTTAGTTATTTTTAACAACTCTCTTTTCAAAGTGATTTTTTGCTTTAGAAGAAGTTTGGTATATTACAGGTCAGTGCGTTTTCTCTGTAGGATCGGCTCTAACTTACGATCACTTGCTACTATTATTTATAATTGCTAGCTAAAGGTGCAAAATTAGGAATTATTTTTATGATTGCTAAACGACTTATCAGCCTTTGAGTTCCTCACAGGTATTCAAACATTCATGGTCATTTATGCAAAGGTTTTAGTCTTCATTTTTTCTAACTAGGCGTTATAACTTCTATATTTTTTAGTAAGGCACTCGAAATGGTACCACTAGTGGTGGTGGGCGGTGGCGGTAACCTCTTTGTCAATACTTCGATTTCTAGTGCACAAGAGAGATATTTAAGTGTCTTCAACTCTTCATATAGAAAACTAGATTAGATGTTGCACAATTTCAATATTTATATATATATATATAATATATATGGTGTATATGAATGCAACAAATGAATTCCATTTGGATGTAATTCATTTTGTTTTAAATTATTTAGTCAGTCTTCAATTCTTATACACTCTGATTCAATTGAGTTCCTTAAAATTTATATTTGTCGAAATTAATGAATTCAAATTCTCATTACAAAGAATTTTCAAGTGGTTCCTTTCATATAGTGGCCCCTAAAGAAGGAAACGCCTCTAAATAGTAGCACATAAAGAACAAAACGTCCCCAAATAGTGGTGCTTAATGAAGAAAACGCCCCAAAATAGTGGCGCATAAAAACCAAAACACCCTGAAATAGAGGCGCTTGATAAAGAAAACGCCACAAAACACAATATACAAAATCTAAGATCCTAAATATATAACGGCATTTGCTAACGTGAAATCACCACCAAATAGGGGCGTTTCCCCACGTAACGGCCACGATTTAGTGGCGTTTGATTGGAAACAAACTCCGGTAAAGAATTACCAAAAATAACTAATACATTTATGTTATTAAATGCTTAAATTAAATTCACGGCGTTTAGGAAACACCGTTATTTTCAAAATGTCGTAGTATTGTAGCAGCGTTAGCCCTGAAAAACGCAACCAAAATAGCTAGCACCCATTTTTGCGGCGTTTCTCGCAGAGAAGTGGAATGTCGCAATTTACGCCTTTTCTAGTAGCGGTATGCGTTCTCAAGATTCAAGGGCTAGACCGATGGAAGTGGTTGAGAATTTGAAAAATCAAGCAAGGATTATGGAAGTTAAACAAAGTTGATATTGCTTCTAGTTCTAAAGCAATTGCCGATGAGGTCGAGCTTGAAGTTCAACTTTGGGGACTTGAGATTTATTTGAAGAAGATTGGGAGTCCTTGGAAACAATTTAGAGACAAAATCAAGAGTTTCAAGAGATGATGAAAATAGGAAGATGAAAATCAAGAGTTTCAATTTTGCTATTCTTATGATAGGAAGTTTTTGTTGGAAAATTTAATCAATTGGTTGATTATTGCTTTAGTATATTTGTATTTTTTTTCATCCATTGTAAATGGTTTTGCTCATACTTGATATATGCACACATTGATTCTATTGATCACCACCACTTTTTCCCCTTGAAACTGAAAATACCCATCTGCTCCTTCAAGCCTACCTTTTTTACCAAACATCCTTAGTTTTCCTTATTTCTTGTCATTTTTACTAAACTGAAAATTCATTTTTTTGGCATGATAACTGAAGAATAAGTGTGGGGGAAATTTCCAACAGTTTTGAGTAGCTTTCCATTAGAACTGATTGTCCTTGAAAGGGGAGGCATTGGAAATTTCCAATAGTTGTCCCCCCGAAAAAAATTTAAAAAGATAATGAAAATAGGAGAAGAGGCCTTGCTTGCAATGTCAACAATTGTCCCTCTGAAAAAATAATGAGAAAAGAAAAGAAAGTGATTCTTTTGAAAAACTGAAAGAGTACCTGATACGAATCTAGTTGTGTTAGATTCAAATCTAGCCTTGAATATCTATCAAAGTCGACTTGAACTTCCTCAACTTCTAGATGTGTATGTCGATGACCTTCACAAGGTGATTCCTCTTCTTTCGTCGGTCCAAAGTCTCCAATTAGACCTGCAATTGTTAACCCTAGAACACAAGATTCACAAACAATCAAGCAACACAACTTAATTGTTTGCTAGGACTCTACAAGATAGAAGAACCCTAAGTTTTGCTCAAACTAGAACAAAGAAGCTAAGATAATCAATTTGGGTGTAAAACCTCAATTTTATTAATCAACTCAACTTCTGTTTACAAGAGGGGTTTGGTGCCTTTATATAGGCAAGAAGGGGGGGCGGCTCTGATATAAATTCCTATGCCCTAAGGGTAAAGGAAAAAGCTAGGAAGGAGCTAGGAAGGATCCTACTCCTTATTCTACTAGGAAAAGGAAAATAACAAACAAGGATTGGACTTAGTCAAACAAGGCCCAACCCAATGTTATCTAAACTAAATAAATAGCTAATTAAAATAGAATTAAGCCCACAATGGCCAAATTACAACTCTAATGACCTAATGCTCATCGATTTCAAGAAGAGTGCACAACTTGGAATCGATGGGAATATTTCTTTGATGATGGTCTCCAATGGGTTTCAAATGATCTCCGATGGCCTTTAACTCTTCAAGATGAACTCTAATGAGGCCAAACAAAGCTTCCTTGAATCTTTTAGCTCTTGCCCTTGTCATTGGGCCTAATGGCATCTTCAATGGATCAAAAGGCATCTTAGGCAATTCCAATGAGCTTGGAACCTTCTCCAATGAACTTGGAACCTTCTCCAATGAGCTTGGAACTTGCTCCAATGAACTTCTAGCATCTTCAAGCTTCTTCAAGCCTCCTTGCCGCATATGCACATTCCCTCCAAGATCTCCATTGTGCTCTTCTAGACCATGATGAGTCCTTGGCGCATATGCACATTCCCTCCAAGATCTCCATTGTGCTCTTCTAGACCATGATGAGTCCTTGGCGCATCATCCCCTCTCCCTTGAAAAGGATTTGTCCTCAAATCTGCATCATTATCAAACAAGGATAAGTCTGAGACATTAAAAGTAGCACTTACATTACCATATTCACTAGGAAGATCTA
>AWUE01012220.1:0-17665 GCA_001974825.2 Corchorus olitorius
CTGTTTACAAGAGGGGTTTGGTGCCTTTATATAGGCAAGAAGGGGGGGCGGCTCTGATATAAATTCCTATGCCCTAAGGGTAAAGGAAAAAGCTAGGAAGGAGCTAGGAAGGATCCTACTCCTTATTCTACTAGGAAAAGGAAAATAACAAACAAGGATTGGACTTAGTCAAACAAGGCCCAACCCAATGTTATCTAAACTAAATAAAATAGCTAATTAAAATAGAATTAAGCCCACAATGGCCAAATTACAACTCTAATGACCTAATGCTCATCGATTTCAAGAAGAGTGCACAACTTGGAATCGATGGGAATATTTCTTTGATGATGGTCTCCAATGGGCTTCAAATGATCTCCGATGGCCTTTAACTCTTCAAGATGAACTCTAATGAGGCCAAACAAAGCTTCCTTGAATCTTTTAGCTCTTGCCCTTGTCATTGGGCCTAATGGCATCTTCAATGGATCAAATGGCATCTTAGGCAATTCCAATGAGCTTGAAACCTTCTCCAATGATCTTGGAACCTTCTCCAATGAACTTGGAACCTTCTCCAATGAACTTGGAACCTTCTCCAATGAGCTTGGAACTTGCTCCAATGAACTTCTAGCATCTTCAAGCTTCTTCAAGCCTCCTTGCCGCATATGCACATTCCCTCCAAGATCTCCATTGTGCTCTTCTAGACCATGATGAGTCCTTGGCGCATCAGTACCCTTCGGAAAAAAAAAAGAAAAGAAAGAAAGAATAAAAGGATATCAATGCATGGGTCAAAATACCATGCAGGTCCCTCTACTTAGGCGGAAAAATCAATTTTGTCCCTCCACTACAAGAACTGTCAGTTTAGTCCCTCTACTTACAACTTTGTGTCAATTGAGTCCCTATAGTTTTGTGATTGTGCCAATTAAGTAAAATCGCTAACGGTCCAATTTGGCAACATTAAGGCATGTAGACGTGTCACGATATCTGGTGACACATCAACTGCCAAGTCATTTTCTTAATTTTTCGAAAAAAATATGTAAAAATCAGTTTTAAAAAAAGAAAAAAAGGAAAAGAAAAAAAACTATTTTCCCTGTTAAATGTATATATTGTATAATTTTAAAATCTTTTTTTCCATTCAATTTTTTTTTCAGAACTTCTTTCTCTCCCTATGATCCCTTTCCCTGACCACTCTCTTAATATCTACAACAACATTCAATGTAAACCCAGATTCAATATCAACATCTATTTCCCACACATTTCACATGAATCTCTTAGATTTATAGCAACCCAAATCAAAAGCCCTTCCTTCAATCTCCAATCTATGTTTTCCACCGGCCAATCGAACCACTCTTCAACTATATAGAAGAAGGTTGCAACTTCAAAGACCAAAAAACCAATATCCTTATTGTGGTGGCAAAGAGTTGAAAGGAACCGAGAACCCAATGAATGGAAAACAAGATTCATCCCTACCATATTAAATAGTACTCCTATAAAATAAAATATTCAAATAGGGTTATTTATTCGGCCAAAAAAATAGGGTTATTTATACCATATACTCTCAGTGTAAATTTTGGACTCCACAAGCGATTAAGGAGTTGACACATACCCATTTTTTAAATTAATTTTGTTTTTAAAATTTAAAATTATTCCCTAAAGGACACATGTCAACCCCTAAACCTCGCATATGTAGTTTGTTAAACTTCACTGAAAGTGTATTGCCATTAAGATATATTTTTCTTTTTCTTTTTAATTTTTTTTTCTTCCCCACCATCAGCAAAGGGTTGCCTAGCAACTCCATGATCCATAGCACTAGACAAAACCTTGACAAGCTTGTCATCTCCAGCAAAAACAAAGAGCTTTCCATTTGCTCCATATCTAATAGCTCTTATTAAATCATTGTGAGAAGCCATGCCAGATCCATTCACCAAATTAACCGCACAATCCTCTCTGCCAACGACCCATTTCATTACCGAAAATTAATCAAATTTGAGAGCCAGGACGTGCGAATAGAAGATCATAGTACTTACAGGAGATTGAAAACGCAAAGGTCCAACCAGATAGCTACTGCAAAGGAGTTCTGGGTTGGGTGGCCAGAAATAAGGGCAAGAGCAACCTCAACTTCCTTATTGTTGTAGTGCAGAATACTCATCGCCATTTTCGAAGGTGGGAAGGGGTGATAAACATGGAGGATCTGGGCTTCAAGAGTGTGAACACAGCAACAACAACAATAGCTTCTTGGATAAATTTGGATTTAGTTTTTGGGAAAAATAAAGTATACGTGCATAAAGAATTTGTTTGATTTGTTTGGGTCCCAATTTGTTTTAAGCTAAATATCCAATTTAAGTCTAAATCATTGATGAAATACTCAATTTAGGCCTAAACCTATAAACTCAAGCAATTAGGAATTAAACCTTTGCAGATCATAAAAAAGAAGGATTAAAACGGATGGTAACGTGTGTGTGTAGCACAAACACTGTTAAATCGCGTGAACTGTTATGTAACTTGAGTTTTTGTAATCTTTTCCTCTTCTTACTCCACCAAAACTATGTCGTTTAGATTATTGTTACTTGGATCGGAGTATGATTTGGGTCGTGGAACGAGAACGAGAACAAGGATCGATACTTGGTCGGTATGCGAATACGTTGGGAGTATACTTCTTTGGTATGACATTTTGATTCGCGGTACGTTTTAAAATAATTTTAGAGTCGTTAATAATCTAGAGGGAGGATCAACTTACAGAGAGTGTAAAACGCAGGTTTTACACATTTTTTTAGCCCTTAAATCTATTGAAATTAAGGGACAAGATTTAATCAAATTATTTTAACAATTTTCTTTTTCTCCCTTTTTTCTCTCACGCGCTCCATCCCTATTCCTTCTACGAATCTATAATTCTCTCTCTCACCCATCGCTTCCAAGTTCCAACTATGATAGATTTCCCTTTTTTTCACATAAATTCTCCTGCAACTACAATCGTGGCAATTTAATCTACCTTATTATGCTTAGAATACTATAAAAACATTCAACGAAGTAATCTGAAACTAGAAGGATGAAGATCAAGTCGCACATTCCAGACAAGCCAGCCATAAAAGTTTTGCACAAAAGAGCAGATTTCATAATGGGATTTTTTTGTTCTGGTGATAGATTTTTTTTTCGACCAAAAGACAAGGGTGCCTTGTGATACATTAACCAACTATTGAAGCCAATGCACCAATTTTATAAATGACCCCAACAATGAGATTCTTAGAACTTTATCTCCAATTCTTAACTAATTCTTGGAATCTAAAGGAGATGGTGCTTGAAGATGGCAGGATACGACTACATTAATGCTTAAACTTTTAACAAACTGGAAGACTAAATCAGATTTCTTAATGGTAGCCCAAAGATCGATTTTGGCTGGAAATTTTGTGAAAACACATGATGCCTGTTGACTCCATGTGTTTTTTATGATAACAAAACATTCTGTATTAGTGAGACTAACCAAGCTATCTAGTGTGCAGTGACAAATTGAGTGACACACTTAATGTATGGTTATGCGCAAACTAATCCACACAAAACTCAATATCACAGAAGAAACACACTACGAATGAAGCCCTCCACAACGAGTACAAGTTAAGATGAGATTGAAGAAGACTTAGTCCAAGGCACAAATCAGAAACCAATTTAATGGGACTAAAGCCAAATCAAGAGGATGAATATGAAGAACTGACATATCCAGAAGGAAGAACACTTGGAGCAAATTTTAGTGCCACCAATAAGGGAGCATAATTTAATGGGACTAAGGAAGATCAACAGCGTCACCAGACAGTTTTTGCCAGCGCCAGAAAACGATAAAATAACGGGGTTTATTTCAAACAGGCGCTCCAACGGCTAGTTTTGACAGATTCGTATTTAAGGCATAAAATGACCGTTGGGATGTAGTTTTAAGCATTCAAGAAGTCTAAGAAAAGCATTAACTCTCAAGAATTACTCCCAAGCCGTACATCACTCTATTCTTTTGTATTTGCTTGGTTTTTGCAAGATTGTTCTTAACTCTTTCTTTGTAAATCTTGCCTAGAGCTTACCTTGTGTAATTCAATCATCTAGGATCAGTTTACACACTTCAAACTTTTTTAATTTGATTGTGATTGAGTGCGGGGAGCACTTGTTCGAGCTAGGGTTATAGCTCGGTGTTGATTCAAGCTTGGGGAAAGCTTGGTATAGGCCCGTAACTACATTAGATTAGTGGATTTGGTGGAAATCCTTGGTTGGGAAGAGTCAAGGTAGAGGACGTTGGTCAAGGGGACCGAACCTCTATAAATCGTGTGTCAAGCTAAGCTACTAATAATCCCTTTTAGTTATACAGACTTTATAGTCTTTATTGCATGCCATTCATTCGCTTCTCTCCCACTGCCATTACTGTCAATTCTGTGCACTTTCACATTCATTGACTTTGCCATACTCATTTATTGCACTTGTTTTATTTCTGTCTTGTCAGTGAATTTATTGCTCCCACTGGTTTCTTTTGTCTATCTGGTCGCACTAATATTCTGTGTTGTAGAAAGAAGTTAAACTTGAATTTTGAAAAGTGGGCTATTCACCCCCCCTATAACACCACATTCGGGAACAACAATTGGTATCAGAGCCTATCTCTTGATCAACTGGACTAACTTCCACAAGAGGGGTCCAATATGGCTGTTGCAAGCTCTTCACATAATGCTACAAACACAACCGTTGAAGGCTAGTCCACTCACAGACCTCTTTTGTTTGATGGGACTAATTATCAATGCTGGAAAAACAGAATGGATGTCTTCTTAAAGGCAAATGACTTTGACATGTGGAAGGTGGTAGTCCAAAGTCCATTCATTCCCAAGGAAAGGAATGAGGATGGACAAGAAGTTCCAAAAGACTAAGACAAATGGACTGCAGAATATACTCGCAAAGTACAAATCAATTTCAAAGCTGTTAATACTCTTCATTGTGCCTTGAAATCTTCTGAGTATAAAAGAGTTACCGGCTGCAAAATAGCCAAAGAAATCTGGGACAAACTTGAAGTCACTCATGAAGGAACTTCACAAGTGAAGGAATCTAAAATTAATTTGTTTACTCTTGACTATGAATCCTTCAAAATGAAACCTGATGAATCTATCATTGAAATGTATGATAGATTTGCAAGTATCACCAATCAGCTTAAGCAACTGGGAAATGTGTACTCAGAGAGTGATATGGTGAAAAAGTTACTCAGAGCACTTCCAAAGTCTTGGAGGCCTAAAACTTTGGCCATTTGGGAATGTAGAAACTTAAACACCACCACACTTGATGATATATGTGGATCCCTACTCACTTATGAAAGAGAATTGAAGCATGAAGAAGATCACAACAAGAAGAATACTGAAAAGAAAAAGGGGCTTGCTCTCAATGTCTCTGCTCTAGAGGAAGACATAGAGCAGCTGACCTTGGATGAGAGTGACTCATCTGATGATGATAATGAATCTGCAATGCTGGCTCGAAAATTCAAAAGGCTGAAAGGAAGAAGAACCAACTCATCTACAAAAGAGGCTACAGAAGAGACAGATACAGAAATGAAAGAGACAGATTCAGAAATGACAGAGAAAGATACATGAATGATGATTACAGAGATAAAATCAACTTACCTGCTTTGGTTGTGGGAAGCCTGGTCACATCAAAAGTGATTGTCTACACAACAAGAAGGAAGCTCCTAGAAAAGATAAGAAGAAAAAAAGAACAATGGTTGCTGGCACCTGGTCAGATAGTGATGTGTCAGATTCTGAAGTCAGTGATGATGAACAAGGAGCCAAGGCCAACCTATGTCTTATGGCAGAGGAAGAGAGCCTTAAGGTAAACCCTGATCTTTCTGATTTAACTGTTGATGAAATGCAAGATGAATATGAAAATTTATTTGAAGAATATGAACATGCTGTTGTTATTTACAAATGTTTGAAGAAAATAAATATTGAGATAATGCTTGATTTAGAATCTACTAAAAAGAACCTTGATAGCATGACCGAAAAATATGATGCATTATTTGCTAATTTCGAACATGCTAAAGTTGAAAATGAGAAATTGTTGAAACAAATGGAAGAAGAGAAAAATGAGAAATTGATGTCACTAACAACAACATGAAAATTGCTCGGACTAATAATAATCACAACAAAAGGCACTTTAAGCCTAGAGCTATGACTTGTTATTCTTGTGGCAGAAAGGGTCACCAATCCCCTGAAGGTATCCTTCCCGAACTAAGTTAGTTTGGGTGCCTAAAGGTACATAGGTTGTTGCTAACCCCCAAAGACCCATCAACGTATGGGTACCTAAAACAACAAACTGGAAGTGTGTGTGTGCAGGTTGAGCAAGAGCAACAATGATGCGCCCAAGGCTTATCATGGAGGGAATGATGCGCCAAGGACTTATCATGGACTTGAAGATGACAATGGAGAGCAAGGAAAGGATGTGCATGGGTTGCATGGAGGCATCGAGATGCATGGAGACCATGGAGATAACAATGGACTTGTTTCAAGACCAAAGAAGGTGCCAATCGATCCATTATGCTTGCTTAATGGTCCAATCACAAGATCAAGAGCTAAGAAGTTCAAGGATGCACTATTGGGCCTTGTTCGAAGTCATCTTAATGGTATGAAGACCACATAAGTTCAATTGAAGAGCTTTGATGATGATTTGAGCAAGAAAACACCAATCAATTACAAGTTCATCACTTTGCTTGGTATTGATTCTACATGGTCGGATTGACATCATGGCATGAGCCCATTAGCATTAGTTTGCTTTATTTGGGCTTAATTCTATTTTAGATTAGCTTATTTTTAAGTTTGGATGTTATTTGGGTTGGGCCTTGTTTGACTATGTCCAATCCTTGTTTAATTATGCTTTTATTTCCTTTGCCTAGTTGGCTTGGACTAGTTTTTCCCTAGCCCTTATGTTTGGACGAAAATTAGGTTTTATTTTCTAGATCTAGTCGTCCCTATGCCTATATAAAGGCACCAAACCCCTCTTTTGTATTAAAGTTAAGTTTTCAATAAAATTGACGTTTATTCACCCAAATTGATTATTTAGCTTCTTTGTTCTAGTTTGAGCATACTTAGGGTTCTTCAATCTTGTAGAGTCCTAGCAAGCAATTAGGTTGTGATTGCTTAATTGTTTGTGAATCTTATGATCTTTGATTGATAATTGCAGGTCTAATTATTCATCAAAGGCGACGAACAAAGAGGAAGCTTGGTTAGGTTTGTCAATTCTTCATACAAATCTAGAAGTTGAAGTTGTCAAGTAGATCTTTGGAGGCTTTTCAAGGATATATTTGAATCTAAAACAACTAGATTCGCATCAATTGGTATTTAGAGCATAGGTTATCATCTTCAATCGGTAAATCTATCCTTCTATTCATCAATCATCAACTTTTTCATCCATCAAAATTCTCATCGCAAGTTCTTGATTTCAAATTTGCAAAAACTTGTGAATTGTTTTCCCGATTCATTATAACTCCAATTGCTTTGAAATTTCAGATTTGGAGTCCTCATACATCAGGGTTTAATCGAAAAATATCAAAAAAATTAAAAAAAAAATCGCCCAGAAACTTGTGATTTTTGTTCTGGATTTGTTCTTGGAAATTTGAGCTTTAGTGTTTATTCATAGTGCTCTTTTTGGGAAAAATATTGAAAAATTAAAAAAAAATCAATTTGATTCATCAAAAATTTCAGGGGGTGTTTTTAGGGTTCTTAAGTTTGCTTTTAAGCTAATTTTGTGCAATTAACCCTATTTGGAGTTCTTTGGTGAAATTGATTGTTTGTTTGAGTATCTTGGGTTGCTTTTGCTGTGATTTAAGGTTTAATTTGAAGAATTTCAGGTTGGAACCCTATTGGATTCAAGTGGTAGAAAATAGGATTTGAGTGGTACTAGGGTTCTTGATTGTTGAATTGTGTTGTTTGTGTTACTTTAATTGGATTTGTGCAGCAAGCTTTGGCGACATAAGGAGGCTGAAAAATTGGTTTAGTTTGATCACTCTTTTCTTTTGATTCACATAAGTTTTTGCTCCTAATTGTTTGTTCCTCAAGTAGGTCACGAGAAGAAAGAAGTTACTCTTACAAGTTGCTCTTATTAGGCCTATTGAACCTAAATTGAGGTAAAAGCCAAATTGTGTGAGATCATCAAGAGAGATAGTGGGTTGGCTACCATAGGATTGTGTGCAAACACGAGAGCACAACAAAGTATACAAACACACACTTGTGAGGAATTTTTGCTACTAACTTTTCTTTTGTGTAGGTACAATGGGAGATAAACAAGAAGGGCAAAATCAAGCCAATGATTTGGCTAATATGATGCAACCCTAATTCAAAGAATGGACACCATGATTGATTACCAAGTAAAAAAGAGCTATACATCATCTAGTAGCTTATGGAAAACTCCTTACAAGGAAGGTGGAAGGGTGCCATTCAAGGAGAGGGAGAGTGAGAAAAAGGAGTTTGTAAGTCCCAAAACCGAAAGTAAGGGTGCTACAAGTTCATCATCCAAGACTCACATTAGGTGTAGTAAAGAGGAAGATTTCTACTTAGGTACTAGTGGGAATGAAGATGATGAAGGGGACAATGAAGAGGCGGCTATTGATGATGGTGATGAGTTAGTTCCAATTAGTTTGGTAGCTAGTAGAACTTTGAGTGCCTATGTGAAAGGGCATGTTCAAAATCAGAGGGAGAATCTATTTCACACTAGATGTTATGCGAATGGTAAATCAAGTAGTGTGATTATAGATGGAGAGAGTTGTATAAACATAGTTAGTGATTATTTGGTGAAAGAGTTACAACTACCTACTTCTAAACATCCTAAACCCTATAGCTTAGGTTGGAGCAATGATAGAGAAGAAGTTAGGGTTAACAAACAAGGTTTGGTTACTCTTTCTTTGGGCAGGTACAAAGAGGATATCTTGTGTCATATCTTGCCAATGCGAGCTTGTCATGTTTTGCTTGGGAGGCCTTGGCAATATGACAACAAGGTGAAACATGATGGTGAGACAAACAACTACTCTTTTAAGTGTGGTAAGATTCCTGTTACTTTAGTTCCTTTATCACCTCAAGAAGCTTTAAAAGATCAATTGAAATTGAGGGATGATTTTGCTAAATTGGATGCTGAATTTAGGGCTAAAGAAAAGGGTAACACCGATTCTAAAATTGTTGATTGTTTTGATGATAAAATAACTTTATTTTCAAAGAGTAATTCCGAACCTAATTTGAGTGTTGTTTGCAATGACACTAAATCTGTTTTGAGTGTTGTTAGTGATGATAAAACAGTCTTGTTAGATGAAAATAATTCTGTTTTGGGTGAAAAGAAAGAGATTTCTAGGGAAGTTGTTAAAGAGTGTATGTTAGCTACTAAGAGTGAGATTAAGAGTGAGATTAAGAGTGCTTTGCATGAGAATTTTGTTTTGATTTTACCTTTGTTTCGAAATACACCAATGGGTACTAACAACTTGGCTGGAGATATTCCAAGCCATATTGTGTCTCGTTTGAGTGATATTGTAGGAATTGGAGTTGTTTTGATGCAAGGAGGAAAGTCTGTAGCTTACTTTTGTGGGAAAATTCCTAGTAGAATTCCACCCATTAGAGAGGTTGAACTCCATCCATATGGTGTGCGATACGAGTTCATTGAGAGCTTTCCATATGTGGCGCGATATAAGCAAGATTTGAGGACAAATCTTCTTCAAAGGGGAGGGGATGATGCGCCCAAGGCTTATCATGGAGGGAATGATGGGCCAAGGACTTATCATGGACTTGAAGATGACAATGGAGAGCAAGGAAAGGATGTGCATGGGTTGCATGGAGGCATGGAGATGCATGGAGACCATGGAGATAACACTTGACTTGTTTCAAGACCAAAGAAGGTGCCAATCGATCCATTATGCTTGCCTAATGGTCCAATGACAAGATCAAGAGCTAAGAATTTCAAGGATGTACTATTGGGCCTTGTTCGAAGTCCTCTTAATGATATGAAGACCATTCAAGTTCAATTGAAGAGCTTTGATGATGATTTGAGCAAGAAAACACCAATCAATTACAAGTTCATCACTTTGCTTGGTATTGATTCTACATGGCCGGATTGACATCATGGCATGAGCCCATTAACATTAGTTTGCTTTGTTTGAGCTTAATTCTATCTTAGATTAGCTTATTTTTAAGTTTGGATGTTATTTGGGTTGGGCCTTGTTTGACTAAGTTCAATCCTTGTTTAATTATGCTTTTATTTCCTTTTCCTAGTTGGGCTTGGACAAGTTTTTCCCTAGCCCTTATGTTTGGACGAAAATTAGGTTTTATTTTCTAGATCTAGTCGTCCCCTATGCCTATATAAAGGCACCAAACCCCTCTTTTGTATTCAAGTTAAGTTTTCAATAAAATTGAGGTTTATTCACCCAAATTGATTATTTAGCTTCTTTGTTCTAGTTTGAGCATACTTAGGGTTCTTCAATCTTGTAGAGTCCTAGCAAACAATTAGGTTGTGATTGCTTAATTGTTCGTCAATCTTGTGATCTTAGATTGATAATTGCAAGTCTAATTATCCATCAAAGGCGACGAACGAAGAGGAAGCTTGGTTAGGTTTATCGATTCTTCATACAAATCTAGAAGTTGAAGTTGTCAAGTAGATCTTTGGAGGCTTTTCAATGATAGATTTGAATCTAAAACAGCTAGATTCGCAAAAATTAAGCAATCACAACCTAATTGCTTGCTAGGACTCTACAAGATTGAAGAACCCTAAGTATGCTCAAACTAGAACAAAGAAGCTAGATAATCAATTTGGTTGAATAAACCTCAATTTCATTGAAAACTTAACTTGATTACAAAAGAGGGGTTTAGTGCCTTTATATAGGCATAGGGGATGACTAGATCTAGAAAATAAAACCTAATTTTCTTCTACACATAATGGCTAGAGAAAAACTAGTCCAAGCCCAACTAGAAAAGGAAATAAAGGCATTATTAAACAAGGATTAGACTTAGTCAAACAAGGCCCAACCCAAATAACATCCAAACTTAAAATAAGCTAATCTAAGATAGAATTAAGCCCAAACAGAGCAAACTAATGCTAATGGGCTCATGCCACGATGTCAATCCGGCCATGTAGAATCAATACCAAGCAAAGTGATGAACTTGTAATTGATTGGTGTTTTCTTGCTCAAATCATCATCAAAGCTCTTCCATTGAACTTGAATGGTCTTCATATTATCAAGATGACTTCGAACAAAGCCCAATAGTGAATCCTTGAACTTCTTAGCTCTTGATCTTGTCATTGGACCATTAGGCAAGCATAATGGATCAATTGACACCTTCTTTAGTCTTGACACAAGTCCATCGTTATCTCCATGGTCTCCATGCATCTCCATGCCTCCATGCAGCCCATGCCCATCCTTTCCTTTCTCTCCATTGTCATCTTCAAGTCCATGATAAGTCCTTGGCGCATCATTAATGATGCGCCGAAGGCTTATCATGAAGGGAATGACGCGCCAAGGACTTATCATGGACTTGAAGATGAAAATGGAGAGCAAGGAAAGGATGTGCATGGGTTGCATGGAGGCATGGACATGCATGGAGATAATGGAGATAAAGATAGTCTTGTTTCAAGACCAAAGAAGGTGCCAATCGATCCATTATGCTTGCCTAATGGTCCAATCACAAGATCAAGAGCTAAGAAGTTCAAGGATGCACTATTGGGCCTTGTTCGAAGTCATCTTGATGATATGAAGACCATTCAAGTTCAATTGAAGAGCTTTGATGATGATTTGAGCAAGAAAACACCAATCAATTACAAATTCATCACTTTGCTTGGTATTGATTCTACATGGCCGGATTGACATCGTGGCATGAGCCCATTAGCATTAGTTTGCTTTGTTTGGGCTTAATTCTATCTTAGATTAGCTTATTTTTAAGTTTGGATGTTATTTGGATTGGGCCTTGTTTGACTAAGTCCAATTCTTGTTTAATTGTGCTTTTATTTCCTTTTCCTAGTTGGGCTTGGACTAGCTTTTCCCTAGCCCTTATGTTTGGACGAAAATTAGGTTTTATTTTCTAGATCTAGTTGTCCCTTATGCCTATATAAAGGCACCAAACCCCTCTTTTGTGTTCAAGTTTAGTTTTCAATAAAATTGAGGTTTATTCACCCAAATTGATTATTTAACTTCTTTGTTCTAGTTTGAGCATGCTTATGGTTCTTCAATCTTGTAGAGTCCTAGCAAGCAATTAGGTTGTGATTGCTTAATTGTTTGTGAATCTTGTGATCTTAGATTGATAATTGCAGGTCTAATTATCCATCAAAGGCGACGAACGAAGAGGAAGCTTGGTTAGGTTTATCGATTCTTCGTACAAATCTAGAAGTTGAAGTTGTCAAGTAGATCTTTGTAGGCTTTTCAAGGATAGATTTGTATCTAAAACAACTAGATTCGCATCAAACAAGACTACTATTTGAAGGTTCAACCGATGGAAAAACAGCCCTGGTACATGGACAGTGGTTGTTCTAGACACATGACAGGAGAGAAAAAGATGTTCAAAGAACTTAAGATGAAGAATGGAGGAAATGTCACCTTTGGTGACAATTCTAAAGGAAAAATACATGGAATAGGAACTATTGGGAAAGGCTCTACTCATATCACTCATGTCTGCTTTGTGAAAGGATTGAAGCACAACCTTCTAAGCATTAGTCAACTTTGTGACAAAGGACACAAAGTATGCTTTGACTCTCACATATGCCAAGGATTTGACATCAAAACAGATAAGCTCAGATTTGTTGGTAAGAGGCACGGTAATCTACATGTTATCTTTCTTGATGATTTAGTCTTGGGAGATAATATCTGTTTGATGGCTAACAATGCTTCTGATAGCTGGTTATGTCATAAAAGATTAGGTCACACTAGTATGAATACCATTTCCAAGTTGGTGAGAAAAGACCTAGTCACAGGTCTGCCCAAACTGAAATTCGACAATGACAAAGTGTGTGAAGCATGTCAGTTTGGAAAGCAAGTTAGAAGTTCATTCAAGTCAAAGAATGTTGTCCTACCTCAAGACCACTTGAGCTTCTTCACATGGACCTATTTGGTCCTATTGATGTCATGATTATGGGAGGTAAATCTTATGGCTTTGTGATTGTTGATGATTACTCTAGATACACTTGGGTTTATTTTCTCAGTCATAAAGATGAAGCTTTAGAAGTATTTGCTAAACTCTGTAAGATTGTTCAGAATGAAAAAGGCTACAAAATTAATGGCATTAGAAGTGATCATGGTGGTGAGTTCATAAGCCATGATTTTGAAAGCTTTCGTATCGAAAATGGTTTTTCTCACAATTTCTCTGCTCCTAGAACCCCAAAACAGAATGGTGTGGTGGAACAAAAGAACAAAACACTAAAAGACATGGCCAGAACTATGATTTGTGAAAACAATTTACCAAAATATTTTTGGGCTGAGGCCACTCAAACTGCAGCTTATATTTTAAACAGGGTCTCCATCAGACCTATGCTTTCAAAGACTCCTTACGAGCTTTATAAAGGGGGAAAACCAAACATTTCTCACTTTAGAAGCTTTGCCTGCAAGTGTTTTGTTTTGAACAATGGAAAACACACCATTAGGAAGTTTGATGCCAAAAGTGATGAAGCTATCTTTCTGGGCTATGCCCTGAATTCTAAAGCTTACAGAGTGTTTAACAAATCTTCTTTAGTTGTTGAGGAATCAATTCATTTTGTTTTTGATGAAACTAATGCTCCACCAAGAAGGGTAGTGGATGATGATGATGATGTAGGTGAAATTAGTGCGAGCATGAGACAGGCACAAATTGATGACACTAATACATTTCCAGAAGAAAAATAAAATGAGGCTCAAGAAGAAGACCCTCCTATAGAAAGCCTACAGAGAGTGGAAGTTCAACATGATGATCTTCCAAGAGCATGGAAGCATGCTAGGAGCCACCCCATTGATCAAATTATTGGTGATCCTAAAGAAGGACTGAGAACAAGAAGTGGACTAAAAGAGACTTCTGAATTTGCTGCATTCATTTCACAAGTGGAACCAAAAACATTTGAAGAACCAGAGAAAGAAGAAAGCTGGATGACAACAATGCAAGAGGAGCTAAACCAGTTCGAGCGAAGCAAAGTCTGGACATTAGTGCCAAGGCATGAGAATCATCTCATTGTTGGCACTAAATGGGTCTTCAGAAATAAGTTAGATGAAACTGGTAAATTGGTAAGAAACAAAGCCCTATTGGTAGCCAAAGGCTATAACCATGAAGAAGGCATTGACTATGATGAAACTTTTGCTCCTGTTGCCAAGTTAGAGGCTATCCGTCTTTTACTTGCTTTTGATTGTCATATGGACTTTAAACTGTTTCAGATGGATGTGAAAAGTGCTTTCCTGAATGGATACATTCAAGAGGAAGTGTATGTGGAACAACCTCCTGGTTTTGAGGATTTCAAAAGGCCAAACGATGTTTTCAGATTGCACAAAACCTTGTATGGTCTCAAACAAGCTCCTAGAGCTTGGTATGAAAGACTGTCAAAGTTTCTGTTGCAAAAGGTTTACAAGAGGGAGTGTTGATACTACACTGTTCCTGAAAAGGAAAGGCACAAATCTGCTTGTAGTTCAAATATATGTTGATGACATTATTTTTGGTGCCACTAATGAAAGTCTCTGTGAGTATTTTACTAAGGAAATGCAGGGAGAATTTGAGATGAGCATGATCGGTGAGCTGACTTTCTTTCTTGGATTACAAATCAAACAATGCAAGGACGGTATCTTCATCAGTCAAGAAAAATACACTAAAGAAATGTTGAAGAAATTCAACATGCATGAGAGCAAAACAATGAAAACACCTATGGCTAGTGGGACTAAATTGGACTCAGATGAAAAAGGTAAATAAGTGAACCAAAAGCTCTATCGAGGTATGATTGGATCACTTCTATACTTAACTGCTAGCAGACCTGATATTCTTTTTAGTGTATGCTTGTGTGCAAGATTTCAATCTTGCCCCAAAGAATCTCACTTTTCTGTTGTCAAGAGAAATTTTAGGTATCTCTTAGGAACTACAGGTCTAGGCTTGTGGCATCCAAAGGGAACAGGTTTGGAACTTGTAGGATACTCTGATGCAGACTTTGCTGGCAGCAAAACTGCTCGCAAAAGCACCAGTGGGACTTGCCAATTCCTCGGAAGTGCACTTGTCTCATGGTCATGTAGAAAACAAAACTCAGTGGCTCTCTCAACAGCCGAGGTTGAGTATATTGCTGCTGGAAGTTGCTGTGCTCAAATCCTCTAGATTAAGCAACAATTGAGAGACTTTAGAATTGATGTGAAGAAGGTGCCTTTGTTGTGTGATAACACTAGTGCTATTAATATTACCAAGAACCCAGTTCAGCACTCACGCACCAAGCACATCGACATAAGATATCACTTCATTCGGGATCATGTACAAAAAGGTGATATCGAAATTAACTTTGTTGATACCTTGCATCAATTGGCTGACATATTCACTAAACCATTGTGTGATGAATATTTTAGTCGCATTAGAAATGAATTAGGAATAATATATGCATGTCATGTGTGATCATGCATTATTCATTTCTATCTAAGGTTTGGTCACACTAAAACAGCCTTCGACTTTGGTGCGATCCTGACACGTCAGCAAAATTTTAGGCGGGACTTTTCCCTCCTAATTTTCTGTCGATTGGCATTTGAGTTTCAAACACCCCACTTCCCGAAATTATCTCTCTCTTCTCTAAACCCTCAAAATTCTCTCTCTTCACTTTATTCTAAATAAAATATTCTCTCTCTCTCAAATTCCTTCTCTCTCCAATTCCCTCTCAACTTTTCTCTCGAGCAAACCCTAGATCTATCACATCTCTTCATTTGCATCTCTGCACCTGCATAGCACTGGATCCTCTGTCTCGCTAGAAACTTTGATGCACCAAGGACTCATCATGGTCTAGAAGAGCACAATGCAGATCATGGAGGGAATGTGCATATGCGGCAAGGAGGCTTGAAGAAGCTTGAAGATGCTAGAAGTTCATTGGAGCAAGTTCCAAGCTCATTGGAGAAGCTACAAGCTCATTGGAGCAAGTTCCAAGCTCATTGGAGCAGGTTCCAAGTTCATTGGAGAAGGTTTCAAGCTCATTGGAAATGCCTAAGATGCCATTTGATCCATTGAAGATGCCATTAGGCCCAATGACAAGGGCAAGAGCTAAAAGATTCAAAGAAGCTTTGTTTGGCCTCATTAGAGTTCATCTTGAAGAGTTAAAGGCCATTGGAGATCATTTGAAGCCCATTGGAGACCATCATCAAAGGAATATTCCCATCGATTCCAAGTTGTGCACTCTTCTTGAAATCGATGAGCATTAGGTCATTAGAGTTGTAATTTGGCCATTGTGGGCTTTATTCTATCTTTAATTAGCTTATTTTTAAGTTTGGATGTTATTTGGGTTGGGCCTTGTTTGACTAAGTCCAATCCTTGTTTAATTATGTCTTTATTTCCTTTTCCTAGTTGGGTTTGGACTAGTTTTACCCTAGGCCATATATTTGGACGAAAATTAGGTTATTTTTCTAGATCTAGGGCATCACCCTATGCCTATATAAAGGCACCAAACCCCTCTTGTAAACATAAGTTGAGTTGATTAATAAAATTGAGGTTTTACACCCAAATTGATTATCTTAGCTTCTTTGTTCTAGTTTGAGCAAAACTTAGGGTTCTTCTATCTTGTAGAGTCCTAGCAAACAATTAAGTTGTGTTGCTTGATTGTTTGTGAATCTTGTGTTCTAGAGTTAACAATTGCAGGTCTAATTGGAGACTTTGGACCGACGAAAGAAGAGGAATCACCTTGTGAAGGTCATCGACATACACATCTAGAAGTTGAGGAAGTTCAAGTCGACTTTGATAGATATTCAAGGCTAGATTTGAATCTAACACAACTAGATTCGTATCAATAGCTAGTATTTACTTAGTGAAGGAGATGCAATTACCCACCACCAAACACCCTAAACCCTATAGTTTAGGATGGATCAACGACAAGGAGGAATTTAAAGTTAACAAACAAGTTTTAGTTTCTCTTTCTTTGGGCAGGTACAATGAAGATATTTTGTGCGATGTGCTACCAATGCAATCATGCCATATACTACTTGGCCGACCATGGCAATTTGACAACAAGGTACATCATGATGGTGAGGCTAATCAGTATACTTTCATGTGTGGTAAGAAGCCTTTAACTTTAATTCCTTTATCACCTCAAGAAGCTTTAAAAGAACAATTGAAATTGAGGGATGATTTTACTAGAATGGAATCTGAATATAGGGCACAAGAAAAGAAAAAGCATGCAATTCTAGTTCCAATTGTAGTTGAAAACAAGGTTGTTTTGGTTGATATTTCTAAGAAAGTTGTTAAAGAGTGTATGTAGCTACTAAGAGTGAGATTAAGAATGCTTTGAATGATAATTCTGTTTTGATCTTACTTATGCTTAAAAATACACTTGTTGCTACTAACAACTTGGATGGAGAGCTTCCAAGCAACATTGTTTCTCTTTTGAGTGATTATGCAGATTTGTTTCCTGAGGAGATTCCTAGTGGTTTACCACCGATTAGAGGGATTGAACATCAAATTGACTTCATCCCTGGGGCGCAAATTCCAAACAAGCCAGCATATAGGACAAACCCTGATGAAACAAAGGAGTTGGAGAAACAAGT